>BOPN01003106.1:152500-165000 GCA_017312705.2 Penaeus japonicus | reverse complement strand
AAACTGGGGATTCATTCCAGGTTCCGGGATTTGCCAGTAAGAGGATTTAGTGTAACATCCCTGGCTCCCTTGAATAGCTTATTTCATTGATTCATAATTGAGGAGATTATTTATATAAGTGCACTCAATTACTGATTCTTTAACATGTGTTTTACTATCATTATCAATGTTATGATTACCATTACCAACATGACTATTAATATTATCAATAGCATAATAATCATTATTTCATCCCTCCTATTAGCATTATCATTTCCCTCATTATTATCATTAATACCCCCCCCCCCCCCCCGACACATCCGTCCCTCCTGACCTTTGTTGGGCACGATGAGCCAGCTGTAGAGGCAGCCCGCCGCGATGCTGTAGTAGAGCACGGACGCCTTCTGCCGGTTGACGATGTCCACGATCTGGTCGACGGACGACGGCGTCGAGTCCTCGATGCGCGACGCCCTGGAGGAGGTGGAGGCGCCCTGCCGCTCCAGCAGGAGGTCGACGAAGGCGCGCGTGCGCCCCCGCTCCGCCACCAGCAGGGCGTCCTCGTTGCGGCCGAGCCCCACCAGCACGCGCTGCAGCGCCTGGTACGACGCCGTCTGCAGGTCGAAGAGGGACAGCCGGTAGTCCTGCGACCCGCGGGCCTCCCTCCGGATGGTGTCGAGCAGGTGGGCGGCGCGGTCGAGCTGCGTCTGGGCGGCCTCCAGGTCACCGTGCCCCCAGAGGGCCATGCCCAGGCGGTGCCGGATCTTGGCCTCGTCCTCGCGACGGCCGAGCTGCTCAGCGATCTGGAGGCCCTGCTGCAGGTAGGCCACGGCTTGGGTGGTGTTGCCCAGGGCGTGGTGCACGCGCCCCAGAGACGCGTACGCCAGCGTCTTTGCAACCTGCGGAGAACCAGGGCCAGTTACTGAAGGACTTCCTTTTGAAAATCACATCGCACATCAATTTATATAAAAAATGCAAAAACGTATAGGTTGTACCGCATCTTGTATTTCTACATATCATATCCAGTCAAGAAAATTAAAAGTATTTTCTTGCTGTATCTTATATATATGTGCTATCAATCTAAGCCAATATTTTCCAAATAAATGCAATTAAAACCAAAGTACAATAATCATCGCCTGTACTGTAGCTTGTACATTCATACATCATATATTTCTATAAATTATTTAGCTACACCAAAATCTCTTTATTTTGCCGGCCTACCTTATCGTTCATTTGAGCAGCGATGCTGAGGTGTTGCTCGCCGTGGGTCACCGCCTGCTCAAAATTTCCCAAGGACTCGTAGGCGAGGCTGATGTTCCCGTGCGCCCGCCCTTGCTCCGCGGGGTTGGTCAGCTCGCCGGCGATCTTGAGGTCCAGCTGGTGGTAGCGCAGCGCCGTGCTGTACTCGCACATCTGCTGGTAGACAGTGCCCAGCCCGCACGCCGCCTCGCCCTCGCTCTGCTTGTCCCCGAGTTCTCTGCGGAGAGCGAGCTTCGACGTTATCCTCATTCGTGATTTGATTAGTATCGATTTATTCATTCATTATTTTCATTTTCATTATTCTTTGGTTTATTTCTTTTAGTCATTCTATGGGAGTTAATTATGACAAGTGTAGAATGGGTATGAATAGAATTGAATGAAGAAGACACAAAGCCTTACAACACAAAAACTAATAAGTGAATAAATAGATAGATAAAATGCATGGCACGGCCCTCTCACCTCGCGATCTTGTGCTGGTGTTCCATGCAGGAGATCGCCTGCTCGAAGTTGCCCAGCAGGTAATGGATGTGTCCGAGCTCGCCGTAAGCAGATCCCTTGGCAGCAGGGATGTTGAGCTCGTGGGACACGACGAGTCGCTTCTCGTAGCACACGAGCGCCTGCTGGAGGTTCCCGACGCACCTGTGGGAGCTCCCGAGGCCTCGGTAGGCTCGCTCCTGGTCCCGCGGACTCTTGGTCTTCAGGGCGATGGCCAGGTACTGTGGGGGGGGGGGAGAAGGGGGGACGTGGTTATACAGGGGCGTGGGTGTGAGGAAGGACGCTGTGTGTTTTTTATTATACATACGCGAGCCATGCGTGGAATGGAACGACAATGTATGTTTGGTTTGGGATGTGCATTATAATAATAATAATAATAATAATAATAATAATAATAATAATAATAATAATAATAATACAAATTGTAAATAGAACAGAAAACTGATAGGGCCACAAAAACTTAGTATTGTGTCTGAGCGGCACTAGACACATCCCAACAAGAACCACATCACCTATTATGAATATTTTTTCAGTTGCTTCAACTATCACGAAATGAAACACAAAGGAAATACTAAACTGCGCCGTTTCGAGCAAGACTAGTCTCCTTATCAGCTGGGGAAAACGAAACGGATCTTGGTTTATCACTGGAGTTTAGTTTCAAACAATCTTTGCACACACGTAACGGTGTTTGTTTTTATGAAATATATCCAAATGAGGTGTCTCTTAATCAGTATAATTATAATGATATTTGACAGCAAATAGATAAACAATTAGATAAATCAAATCATTATAATGAACATATACACTAAATATCAATGTGTGTAAATGTATATATATCAGTCAAGAGCTATACCTCAATAAAAAGAAAAACTCATCCCCATGACATGACAACACGTCAATGCGACATCTCACCTGCTCATGGCACTTGATCGCCTCCTCCGAGTCCCCGAGGGCGTCATAGCAGTCGCCGAGGTTCCCGAAGGCGCGGCCCTTGTCCACCACGGCCGTCGTGGTGGACAGCTGCTCGAGCGTGGCCAGCTGCTGCTCCAGGTAGCCGATGGCGTCCTCGAAGTGGCCCATGTTGAGCCTCGCGATGCCCAGGTTGCCGAACGCCTGCGCCTCCATGGCAGCGTCCTGGAGGGGGAGGGGGAGGGGGGGGTGCGTCAGTGGCTTGCGTGGATGATTTTGCTTTGTTATTCTGGCAGATGTGTCAGAATGGGAGCTAGCGCTAAGGTACGTAAACACAGAGAGAGAGAGAGAGAGAGAGAGAGAGAGAGAGAGAGAGAGAGAGAGAGAGAGAGAGAGAGAGAGAGAGAGAGAGAGAGAGAGAGAGAGAGAGAGAGAGAGAGAGGGGGGGAGAGGGAGAGAGAGGGAGGGAGAGGGAGAGAGAGCGAGAGAGAGAGAGAGAGGGGGGGGAATAGAAAAAGAAGAGGAAAATGATAAAGAAAGAGAGTGAACGAGAAACAGAAAAAAAGGCTAAACAGAGACAGAGAAACACAAAACTACACACAAATAAGACTGCACATATACAGACGCATCAACACAAGCAAGACAAGCAAGCAACTTCCAACCTCCGTGCAGTGCTTGAATGCTTAACCGTACCTTCAGCTCCTTCGCTCGCTCCAGCTGTTCCTGGTAGCACTTCATGGCATTGGTGTAGTTGGCCAGGGACATGTGGACCGCTCCCAGGTGGCCATGGGCTTTGCATTCTCCCTTTATGTCGCCCATTTCTTGGCGGATTGTGAGCTCCTGTGGGGTGGGGAGGAGGGGTACAAGGGGATAAGAATGGGTCATGATGGGTCATCATTTGGGTTGGTTTTTGAATGATTATGCGACTCACAGGGAGGGATCTAAATAAAGGGGTGCGAATATGAATTTACGTTTGGTATAAATAGCGGTTTTGCGATTCGTGAAAGGGAATAGATGAAAAAAGATGAGAATTTATAAAATACTTGACATGTCATAAGAATTATACAGATGGCGAATAAGGATCTTAGTAAATAAGTAAATATAGGAATCATAGAACTCGGTGTGTCCGGCTAATAATACAAATGGCATTGATAATGGTAATAGTAATAATAAAAACGTGAATGATAATATTGATAATAAAAATGATAATGATATTACTACTAATAATAATTATGATGATATCAATACCAATAATAATAGTAATGCTAATAATGATAATAATATCAATAATGATAATGATAATAAAAACAACAATAATAACAATAATATGAAGAAGAATAGTAATAATAATAACAACAATGATAATAATATATCAGTATCATCATCTCATAAATAAACAGAAAGACCAATGAAAAGGCCGCATCCCCTCAGCCAGCGACCCCACCTGCGTGTGGTATCCGAGCGCCTTGTCGAAGCACTTGAGGAGGCGGTGCGCGAGGCCCAGCGCTCCATAGGCCGACGCTTCTAGCACCTTGTCACGTGACTGCTTGGCGAGGACCAGCTGTTTCTGGTAGACCTTGACGGCCTCGTCGTAGTTCTTCATCTTCATGAGGACGTCTCCGATGTTCCCCAAGGCGCGGAACTTCCCCTGCAGGTGTTTCATCATGTGGGCGAGGGCTGGGGGGGAGAGAGGGGGAGAGTGGGAGGGTTATGAGATGGCTATATTAATTGTTGTTTGTTTGTTTAGTGGTGGAGGTGGTTTGTGTTGGGGTGATGCTGTGGGTTAAATTAATACTGAAAGGTTGATTTAAATGTTTTCTATTACTGATTGAAATAGACATATCTTACTTGTATCTTCCTTCCAAAATAAATACTTTTTTATGTGTCTTTACTTGACTCCATAGTCAAAAGAATAAAACGCATCATTCATCCCACACATGCCGAACATGACCTGCCATGACTTAAAACGTGCCACAAGGACTCACCAAGGAAGTATTTCTGGCACTCGAGGGCGGTTTCCGAGTTGCCCAGAGCAAGGTGAGCCAGACCCAGGTTGCAGTAGGCTCTCCCCATGGACTTCCGATCCTGCAGATCCTTCGCTAATGCAAGATCCTGGTCGTAGTACCTGATGGCTTCCTGCAAAGGTGTAGGGGAAGATGTTAGATTCAGATTTAAAGGAGGGGAATAAGGAAGGTGTGAAGATGAAAAGGTGATAACGATAACGATAATCAGGAAGTATTATTATTTAGACAGGATGATGTAACTATTCCTATGATGTAACTCTTAACTATTTGCGGGTCATGCCATGGAGTCTCACCTTGAAGTTCCCGAGGCAGTAGTGCGCGTAGCCGAGGAAGTGGCACGCCCTGGCCTCGCCCTCGGTGTCGTGCAGCTCCTGCGAGAGCATGAGGTACTGCTCGTAGTAGGGCACGGCCTGCGCGAACTCCCCCCTGGACGAGTGGCAGTTTCCGAGGTTGAGCAGCGCACACGCCTCGCCCGCCGTGTCCTTGAGTTCGCGCGCGATGTTGAGGTGCGAGTGGTAGTGCAGGAGCGCCATCTCGTGCATGCCCAGCGCCTGGTAGGCCACGGCCAGGTTGCCGTGCGTCGAGGCCTCGCTCATGCGGTCGTTCACCTCCTTGCTGATGGTCAGCTCCTGCTTGTGGTACTTGATGGCCTGCTCGTAGTAGCCCATGGCGGAGTAGGCGTTGCCGATGTTGCCGTAGGCCCTGCCCATGCCCGCGCGGTCCTGCAACAGGCGCGCGATGTTGAGGTGCGCCTGGTGGAGCTTGAGCGCCGCGTCGTGGTGCCCCATCAGCTGGTAGACGATGCCCAGGTTGGAGCAGGCCCTGCCCTCCGCCACCTTGTCCTTGGTGCTGAGCGCCATGTCCAGCTGCTTCTCGTGCCAGCGCTGCGCCTGCCCGTAGTCGCTCATGCAGCGCGCCGCGTGGCCCAGCCCCGCGTAGGCGCGCGCCTCGATGGTCCTGTCGCCCAGGTCCTGCGCGATCCGCAGCACGTGGTTGTGGAACGCGATGGCCTGGTCGAAGTTGCGCTTGTAGTGGTGGCTGGAGCCCAGGTTGCTGTAGGCGCGGGCCTCCTCCACCTTATTGTTGAGGTGCTTGGCGATGCGCAGGTGCTCCATGTGGCAGTCGACGGCGCTGTCGAAGTCGCCCATGGCCAGGTACACGGCGCCCACGTTGCCGATCTCCCGCGCCTCCTGCAGCTTGTCGCCCATCTGCTTGACCAGCTGCACGCACTGCTTGTGCGACGCCAGCGCGTTCGGGTAGTCGCCGATCGCTGTGTACACGTGGCCTGGTCGGGGAGGGAGCACATGGCCGTTAGTCAACGCACATGAATAAAGTGATAGAAGTTCTTTCGCTCGTAACCCAAAAATAACGAGCGATTACAGTCTTATCTGATTAAGTATCCTTAAAACTAACCGACTCCAAACTAAAAACTAACCGACTCAATACAAGTAGACTTACAGCTCAATAAAAAAAAATAAAACGAAAGTACCATCTAAAAGAACCCCCATATTAAAGGGACACGCCAACTCCTCAGCATTCTTTCAGCCAGAGACAATACCAGATCCAAAACCGGGAGCAAAGCCTCCATTCACGAAACGTATTAATAAACTCCACGGCCGCTCCCTCGCAGATATTCATTCCCGGCACGGCAGAGAGACTGAATGCTCAACTTTCACATAACAGGAAACTATAAAGCCCAGCACCGCAACTCCGTCTGAGAGAGACCGAGCTGAATAATCCGGAAACGTGCATCGGAATAATGATAATTAAAATAAAAAAAAGACAATTTAGCCAGTACATGATAATGATAAGGATGATAATTGTTTTAACAATAATGATAATAATGATAACAATAGTAATAATAATAATAATAACAATAATAATAGTGATATTAATGATAACAATAATAAGAATAATGACAAGAATAACAAATGCGCACCGCCGTATACATTTTGCATATCTGTGAATGAATATCGCTATATTTATGTATTAGTCAAACTTGTATGTATATGTGTGAGTGTGTGTGTGTGTGTGTGTTTATAAGCGTGTGCGTAAAGTGTGTGCGTAACTGCATGCGTCAGTTATGTGTGGGAGCACAATCGCCTGCCTGTGAAGGCATCCCCCCGAGGCTTTCGCAAAGCGCGTCGCCGCACCGAGGGAGCCGAGCGACGGAATAAAAACCGCACAGATGACGAAGGGCCCCCGACAGGTCGACCCATCCGAGCGCCTCCCCTGCGCGAAGCCCCGGTGGCAGGCGGCGCCGAGACGAAGCAGTCGCCTCCTAATGAAACTGGCATGACTCGTTGATCCTGCGTCAGATACCCCAGCCGGGTCCTGGCGCCGCCGACCCCGATACAGCGACTCGTGACGGATATACGCTACGGTGACGAATCTCTGCGGTGTAATGCCCGGGGTGGATATTCCTGGTATTATGACCCGCGGGGGGGGGGGACGTAAGAATCCGGCATGATGGCGGGGTGGGGGGTGGGGGTGGGGGATGTACGATAGTGTGGATATATTCGGTATAGTGAGGGGGGGGGGGGAACTGCGTGGATATCCTCACTCTGATGGTGGGAGGCGGAGGAATTGTAACGATCGTGTGGATATTATCGATATAACGTGAGAGAGAAAAAAAAAAAAAAAACGTAAGAATCCATTACAAGAGCGAGAGACAGAACCGCGTGTGGGTTTTGTGGATACCCTTACAATGACTAGGAAGAAACGAAACAATATATGATTTTGTGGATATTTTCCGTATAATGTCGGCCAAGAAAGTGGGAAATCTGAAGAACTTGTGGATAGTCTTGATGTGTCGACTGCGTTGGGAATTGTGGAACGTTGGTAGGAAAATGAGGGGAAAGAGTGAGAGTATATTTTCAGTATAATGCCGGAGTAGGGAGGGGGGGGGGGGGGGGGGTTTTAAGATTCCTGTATCGTGGGTGGTGAGGAGTATGGATCGTATATGAATTTGCGGATATTCTTATTATGATTTTTATTTTTAAGTTAATGATACTATAAAATGGCAGGGTGGAGATAGAAACTTTTATAAGTATATATATCCTTTAACAATGAATTCAATCAAACATTAAAACTTGAGATTTGAAAAACGTGGAGAAAGCATGTAGACAATATTCAGACTAAAACAAAAACAAAATGAAAAATAGCCTGTCGTTGGCCATTGCAAAGTAGAGGCAAGTATTTGGAAAATCAATGTGGATGCTTTCTCTTACAATCAAAGAGAGAGAGCGCGAGGGGAAGGAGAGAGAGGAAGTGAGTGAGAGAGAGCGAGAGAGTAGGAGGGAGGAAGAGAGAGAGAGAGAGGGGGAGAGGGGAGGGTAAGAGGGAGAGAGAGAGAGAGGGGGGTAGGAGGGAGGGAAGGAGAGAGGGTAAGTGAGTGAGAAAGAGAGGGGGAAGGGTAGGAGGGAGGGAAGGAGAGAGGGTAAGTGAGTGAGAGAGAGAGAGAGAGGGGGGGGGGGGGGGAGGAGAGAGGGGAGGGAGGGAGAGAGAGAGAGAGAGAGGTGAGAGAGAGAGAGAGAGAGAGAGAGAGAGGGAAGGAGAGAGGGTAAGTGAGTGAGAGAGAGAGGGGGGGTAGGAGGGAGGGAAGGAGAGAGGGTAAGTGAGTGAGAGAGAGAGAGGGGGGGAGGGAGGGAGGGAGAGGAGAGAGAGAGAGAGAGAGAGAGAGAGAGAGAGAGAGAGAGAGAGAGAGAGAGACAGAGAGAGAGAGAGAGAGAGAGAGAGCAGTAGAGAGAGTGAAGAAGGGAAGACAGACAGAGAGAGAGAGAGAGAGAGAGAGAGAGAGAGAGAGAGAGCAGTAGAGAGAGTGAATAAGGGAAGACAGACAGAGAGAGAGAGAGAGAGAGAGAGAGAGAGAGAGAGAGAGAGAGAGAGAGAGAGAGAGAGAGAGAGAGAGGGGGGGGGGGAGGAGGAAGGTAGAGAAGAAGAAAGAGAGAGAAAGAGAGATGAGAGTGATTAGCAGACTGAGAGAGAGAGAGAAGTCAGAGAGTTACAACATACTCTAAAGTCAAGCTGACATACGTTGCTATGACAACCAGCTGATCACCTCGGAAAACTATTGCAAGATCAAGGGAAATAAATTTATCCTTTTCTTCAGTAAAATCCAAGCCATAAGCTGTCTTGTGCATTGTGTGTGTGTCTGTGTGTGTTTGTGTGCGTATGTGTGTACGTGAGTGTGTCTGTGTTTATGTGTGTGTGTCGCAAAGATGATCTGACAGTTCCAAATATGCATGAATAACATACATACATAGATATGCAGAGATACATATAGAGTGGGCGATGAGGAGGCCATATCTATTGTTGGTTAGGGATGAGGGGCGAGGGGAGGGAAGGGGAGGGGAGGGAAGGGGGGAAGGAGAAAGGAGAGGGAAGGGGGGAAGGGAGAAGGAGAAAGGAAAGGGAAGGGGGGAAGAGAGAAGGGAAGAGGAAGGGGAGGAGAGGGGAAGAAGAAGGGAAGAGGAAGGGAAGGAGAAAAGAAGAAGGGAAGAGTTTTTTTGGGGGGAGGAGAAAGGAGAGGGAAGAGGAAGGAGAGGAAAGGGGAAGAAGAAGGGAAGAGGTTGGGTGGGGGGGGGGAGGAGAAGGGAGAGGGAATAGAAGGGAAGAGGAAAGGGGAAGAAGAAGGGAAGAGGTTGGGTGGGGGGGGGGAGAAGGAGAAAGGAGAGGGAAGGGAATGGAATGGAAGGGAAGAGGAAAGGGGAAGAAGAAGGGAAGAGGTTGGGTGGGGGGGGGGGGGAGAAAGGAGAGGGAAGGGAATGGAAGGGAAGGGAAGAGGAAGGGGACGAAGAAGGGAAGAGGTTGGGTGTAGAGGGAAGAGGAAAGCGATAAGATGGGAGAAGGTAAGAGGAAGGGAAGGGGAAGAGAGAGGATAATGGAATAGGAGGGGAAGAGAAAGGGTGGTGTATGAGGAGGGAAAAAAAGGGAAGGAGGAGGGAGTAGGTAGGAGGGGAAGGGAGGGGGGGATGGAGGGAGAGCGACGAGGGTAAAGGATACTTGTATTGTATGGATATGAGAGAAGACAGGATCACCACTCGAGACAAATCGCCGCTTCCTTGACACCCTCGTCTGGCACTCCTTTTTAGGAACCTTCCTGACAGCAGTCCAGCAAGGGGGGGGGGGGGGGGGGGGGGCAAGTGGGGAGGGGGAAAGGGGGAGAAGGACAAGTGGGAAGGGGGAGGGGGAGGAGACAAGTGGGAGGGGGGAGGGGGCAAGTAGGAGGGGGGAGGGGGCAAGTAGGAGGGGGGAGGGGGCAAGTAGGAGGGGAAGGGGACGAGACTGAGGGGGGGAGAGGGTTGGTATGGGAGAGGGAAAGAGAGATTCGGGTGGAGGGTAGCAAACAGAAGGAGGGAGGGAGGGAGGGGGGAGAGAGAGAGAGAGAGAGAGAGAGAGAGAGAGAGAGAGAGAGAGAGAGAGAGAGAGAGAGAGAGAGAGAGACTACACTAGCGAACTCCCCGAAGTAATTACCAGCATTTCTAAAGTCATGCTGAGGGTCCCAACGATCACCTGTATTAATTCTGATTTTTTCTGGACCATCTATTTCCCACCTGTAAAAAAAATCTTGTAAATACTGCTGCAAGTTTAACTGTCTCTAACTCATCTACAGATCGATCACCTGTAGTACTGTTAGCCAATCTATCTAGCCCAACCATCTATCATATCATATCTACGAGTTCTAAACCATTCTAACGACCACCTGTAGCACCTCTAAACAGCTCCACTGTATATCACTCCATCACCTGTAGGACCTCCATCACCTGTAGCACCTCTAAACGGCTCTATATCACTCCATTACCTGTAGGACCTCCATCACCTGTAGCACCTCTAAACAGCTCTATATCACTCCATCACCTGTAGGACCTCCATCACCTGTAGCACCTCTAAACGGCTCTATATCACTCCATCACCTGTAGGACCTCCATCACCTGTAACACCTCTAAACAACTCTATATCACTCCATCACCTGTAGGACCTCCATCACCTGTAGCACCTCTAAACGGCTCTATATCACTCCATCACCTGTAGGACCTCCATCACCTGTAGCACCTCTAAACAACTCAAAATCACTCCATTACCTGTAACAATTCTAGACAATTCCAAACAACTCTTTACCTACTACAGACCATTAGAAACCATTAGAAAATAATAGAAACCACTTTTTAAAATGTTAAATAATAGAAATTAGAAAAAAATAGAAACCACTCACCGAGGCTGGTCAGTGCCGACGCCGCCGCCTGCGTGTCTTTGCACTTCATAGCGAGGACCAGCTGGTACCGGTGGGACGTCAGAGCCTCCTTGTAGTTCCCTTTGCTGAAGTAGGCGCTGCCGAGGTTCCCGTGCGCCCGACACTCGCCGGCGATGTCCCCGAGCGACTTGGCCACGGCCAGGTCTTGCTGCATGTACGACACCGCCTGTGGGTCGCAGGAGGAGAGAGGGAGGGAGGGTGTGAGATTGGTTTCGAGGGGGAAGACAGGGGCGAACCGGGGCTGGGTCTTTGGTTTGTTTGTTTGTTTGTTTGTGTTTGTGTGTGTGGGTGTGGGTGTGGGTGGGTGTGTGTGTGTGTGTGTGTGTGTGTGTGGGTGTGGGTGTGGGTGTGTGTGTGTGTGAGTGCGCGTGCGTGCGTGCGTATATGTATGTATATGTGTGTATATGTGTGTATATATGTATATATATGTACGTATGTATGTATATATGTCTATGTGTGTGTGTGTGTAGATATATATATTTATTTATATATATATATATATATATATATATATATATATATACATATATATATTTATATATGTATATACTGCGTGTCTTTTGCACTTCATAGCGAGGACCAGCTGGTACCGGTGGGACGTCAGAGCCTCCTTGTAGTTCCCTTTGCTGAAGTAGGCGCTGCCGAGGTTCCCGTGCGCCCGACACTCGCCGGCGATGTCCCCGAGCGACTTGGCCACGGCCAGGTCTTGCTGCATGTACGACACCGCCTGTGGGTCGCAGGAGAGAGGGAGGGAGGGTGTGAGATTGGTTTCGAGGGGGAAGACAGGGGCGAACCGGGGCTGGGTCTTTGGTTTGTTTGTTTGTTTGTTTGTGTTTGTGTGTGTGGGTGTGGGTGTGGGTGGGTGTGTGTGTGTGTGTGTGTGTGTGTGTGGGTGTGGGTGTGGGTGTGTGTGTGTGTGAGTGCGCGTGCGTGCGTGCGTATATGTATGTATATGTGTGTATATGTGTGTATATATGTATATATATGTACGTATGTATGTATATATGTCTATGTGTGTGTGTGTGTATATATATATATTTATTTATATATGTATATATATATATATATATATATATATATATATATATATATACATACACATATATACATACACATATATATGTATACATATGTATTTGTATTTGTATATGTATATATATATATATATATATATATATATATATATATATATAATATATATATATGTATGTATATATATAATATATATATACATATATATACATATATATATACATGTATATATATAGATTATATATATATATATATATATATATATATATATATATATATATATATATATAATGTGTGTGTTTGTCACCGTGCGCGTGTATGAAGCTATGTGTTTGCTTGCTTCTGTACATGATTGCCTGTCTGATGAAAAACGACAAAAATAGATAAAAATTACTGTGCGAGCACAATATGCGCTTAATAAATATGCATTTTTATCACGGCTTTGCCTAAGTGATCTGTATTAATAGTTTCTGTTGTCGCGTTGAACTTTTATCACATCAGTCACCCGAATGATAAATCATGGCTGATTATACATGTAGTCAGCTGTGTTC
>BOPN01003106.1:140000-142500 GCA_017312705.2 Penaeus japonicus | reverse complement strand
CCTGAACACATACCAAAGGGGAGGCAGAGAGGAGGGAATGAAGGAGAGGGAGAAAGGAGGGAATGAATTAGGGGCGGGGATCGTAGCGGCGATGTGTGCGGGCGGTCGAAGGGCGTCTTGTCTTGAGGATGTCGTACCTCCAGGCGTCTTCCTGTCGCCGCTTTCCTTTCCTCCTTCGAACGCCTTTTTCCTCCTTTGCCCCCCCCACCCCCCCCTACGTTCCTCCTCCTTTTTCTCTTTGCTTTTCCCATCTGTCTCCGCCTTCCTTCTCCCCTTCCTCCTCTTCCTCTGTCCTCTCCTACATCCTACACCTCGCCTTCTTCCTATTCTTCATCCTCTTCCTTTAAAACAATCACCACCTCTTCCTCTTTCTCTTCCTCTTCCGTCTCCTCCTATTCCTACTCCTACTCCTACTACTACTACCTCCTCTTCCTCCTTTACCGCCTTTCTCTACCTCCACCTCCTCCACCTCCTCCACCTCTTCCACCTCTCCCACCTCTTCCACCTCCTTCACCACCTCCACCACCTCCACCATCACCCCCCCCCCCCCCCTCCTCCTCCTCCTCCTCCTCCTCCTCCTCCTCCTCCTCCTCCTCCTCCTCCTCCTCCTCTTCTTCCTCCTCCTCCTCCTCCCCGCCCTACTCTGTAGCTGCCACCCTCCCTATAACACATCGTAGCGAAGCGCGACCGAAGCGGCGTAACGCACACACTTTGCATATCTAATGTAACTGGTCGGCCTCGTATATTCCTCCGAAATTATAATAAGAAGGCGAGAAAGAAAAGGGGAGGGGGGGGGGAGTCAGAACCAGGGGGTAGGAGGGGGAAGAGGGGAAGGAGGGGGAGAGGGGGGAGCGGCAGCCTGGGCCAGCGGTCGAGCCTCGCACACAAGGTCATCGAGGGTTACGCTCACCTTAGAATTAAACGATCAAATTCTCGGGTTAATTCAAGCAAGAAGGCTCCAAGAATTTCCATTAATCCCACCACGACCGAAGATGCAAATGTCTGATAAGGCCGCCCGCGGCTTTGTGCCGGAGTGCTGAGCTTCTCCCGCGGGAAGAAAGGAGGAGAAGGCGGAGAACAAGAAGGAGAACGAGGAGGTACGAGGACCAAGGAGGTGTGTGGCGTGTCTCTGAGCCGCTGGGGACTCTTCAGGTGTGGGGGCCTTATCCCCCCCTCCCATCCCCCCCTGTACTTTGATATGGAGTTTGTGGCTTAAACGTAAGATTTACTCGCGGTTGAGTGAGGATATATTTGTAGAAAGAGGAAGGTGTGACAGCTGTGTGAATAATAGGATAACAGTTCTCCACGAAGACAACAAGAGCTACGAGGCAGTGCTCAGTGATTTCTTAATATTAATGATGTCCTTAAGTCCCTAAAATCAATCACATTATGCCCAGCACTCAACAGTGTTCCAAGTAGTACCTGGCCACCGCTCACCCCGATCCCACGCGCTCCCTGGTCATTAGGGCATGGGAGTACACAGTTGTATTCCACGGTAGCCTGGCGTCCAATCGGGGAAATCTGTCGACACTCCCATCCCTCGGCCGGGAGATAAGCATCGTCGCCTGGGCCCCGGGCGGTTCCTTTCCCCTTCTGCTGCCGGGGAAGGATTAAAGTTTAAATTGCCTGTGCGTTGCTTATCTTCCCCGGCGATCTACCGTTTCACGTAGGTGTAGCGTGGCACCGCATCCGGATCAGGCGGTCAGACCCAGAACTCGACGGGTAGCGCAGCCGCGTCGCCCTTGCCGTGTCCGAAGTGCTGTGAAAGTGTCCACAGCGCTGTAGGTAGCCGAGGTGCTGGTGACAAAGACACATGGCCAGAGATTCCTCTCGTCAGATAGAGCCAAAAGGCTTCCTTACCATGAATGTTGATTCATCACCGGCATTAAACCCTCGCCGCGTTCCATTCCCACACTTGGTGGAAGACCTAACGTGTCAGGCTCCACTTCGCGAGCTCATACACCCTGAATACCCATCATCCACACGCATACACTTCCCGCATACACACCTGCGATCTTATAAACTCCCAAATGCGAGGCAGAGGTATAGAAGGATTGCAAGCGAAGGTCGCTTACGCCGCTCTCGCCCCCTCCCCTCTCCACCCCCGCCACTGCCGCCGTAGAGTTCATTTAGTTATAGAGATGGATTTCTTGGATTACGGCAGGCGGACATAAAGACGACGACGTTGGTGGCGGTGTTTGTGGAGGAGCGAGCAAGTGGAATGGTTCGGTGGCCGTGACTTGGGTCGGTGACGGACGTTTATGATTCCCTAGTAATTCCAGCTTGAATGGCCATGCTGCTTTATGGGGGCCCAGCTGGTCCTGACCCCCCGCTGTGATTTGCCCTGTACCTTCCTGCCACTGTGACCTGCTCCTGTGTGGCCCTGCCTACCGGTGTGACCTCCTCCGCGACGCCCGCCCGGTGCTGCGACCGCCACCGCCGGGCTGTGTGGTCCCCGCTCAGAGCCGTGACCTTTCCAGCATCCCCGAAACCCCTGTCC
>BOPN01003106.1:120000-135000 GCA_017312705.2 Penaeus japonicus | reverse complement strand
GACATCTTAAACGAATATAACACAATGACAATAATCATAGTAATAATAGCATTCTTTAGATATATAAAATCAAATTAGAAACAAGCTAGATTCGACTCGAGGATAGATCATGAATAGATATATGAATTGGTAGAGGAAATAAAAAGTATTATTTGTAATCGGATTTCATGAGATGTATGTAAAAAGAATCATAATAATAAAAGGACAAGAAAATGCATAATAGATAACGATGATAATTATGTTAACGACAACAATGATAACAATGATGATAATAATGATGAGGAGGATAACAATAACAATAGCAATAATGATCATCCTAATAAGAATAATGATTATAATAGTGATAATAATGACAATAATGATACAATTACTGATAATAGTAATTATCACTCTCATTATTATTATCATCATTATTATCTTTATCATAGTAATGTTAATAATAATGATAAAAATAATAACAAATACAAATAATAATAATAAATAAAATCAACAGCAATAAGAACAAGAAGAAAAGCTTTATAATGACGATTATTTTTTCAATAGCTTTAACAATGCATTCACAACACTAACCACCCCCACTCCCCCCCCCCCCCTCCATCTCCTCCTCCCAATTCAGCGACCCTCCCTCCCCACTCCCCACTCCCCCCATTCCCCCCCTCCCCCGACCAAAGAAAAGAAAATTGAAAGAAAAAGGAGAGAGGAAAAAAATGTACATTCTATACAGCGCAAATATCCGTCATATAATTAGCAAAGTGAAGTGATCGTTAAAATCTTTAATACCACCGTTTTCACCTGACCAGTCCTCGTAAAATCAACTTGCCAAAAATGTCACCTCCTCTCTCGTCCTCTCTCTCTCTCTCTCTCTCTCTTTCTCTTTCTTGCTCTTTCGCTCTGTCGCTCTTTCTCTCTCTCTCTCTCTGTCTCTCTCTCTCTCTCTCTCTCTCTCTCTCTCTCTCTCTCTCTCTCTCTATCTATCTATCTATCTCCCTCCCTCCCTCCCTCCTTTTTGCCTTTCGCTCTTTCGCTCTGCTCTCTCTCTCTCTCTCTCTCTCTCTCTCTCTCTCTCTCTCTCTCTCTCTCTCTCTCTCTCTCCTCTCCTCTCCTCTCCTCTTCTCTCCTCTCCTCTCCTCTCCTCTCCTCTCCTCTCCTCTCCTCTCTCTCTCTCTCTCTCTCCTCTCTCCTCTCTCTCTTCTCTCTCCTCTCTCTCCTCTCTCTCTCTCCTCTCTCTCTCTCTCCTCTCTCTCTCTCTCTCTCCTCTCTCCTCTCTCCTCTCTCCTCTTTCTCTCTCTTTCTCTGTCGTCGAGCTTCGCTCTCTCTCGCCCCTTCTTTCTCTCCTGCTCTTTAGCTCTTTCGCTCTCTATCACTTTCTCTCTCTCTCTCTCTCTTTCTTTCTCTCTCTCTCTCTCTCTCTCTCTCTCTCTCTCTCTCTCTCTCTCTCTCTCTCTCTCTCTCTCTCTCTCTCTCTCTCTCTCTCTCTCTCTCTCTCTCTCTCTCTCTCTCTCTCCGTCCCTCGCTTTCCTCTCTCTCTCTCTATCTATATATCTATCTCTTTCTCTCTCCTCTCTTTCCTCTTTTCCTCTCTCTCTCTCTCTCTTTCCTCTCTCTCTCTCTCCCCCTCTCTCTCTCTCTCTCTCTCTCCCTCTCTCTCTTTTCTCTCTCTCTCTCTCTCTCTCTCTCTCTCTCTCTCTCTCTCTCTCTCTCTCTCTCTCTCTCTCTCTCTCTCTCTCTCTCTCTCTCTCTCTCTCTCTCTCTCGTTCCGACAGGTGGAGTCCCCTCGGCGGTACTAAATAAAGGTTTAATGATGCTATCGCGCAAAAAATAACATTGACGAAATAAACGAATGAATGATATACAAGACATCATTAAAATTGCATAGATGGAATAAATCTAAGATAAGAACAATAATTAGTACAATAATAGTAGTATATGATAAGGAATTCAATAACTAAATGAAACTAGTTTGTTCGATATTAGCGGTTACGAGCACAATTATACGATTATGATATATTGATGACTCAGTCATTCAATATGAAAAAATCAATGTCCGGTAAGAATAACACACGTAGGCAAGCACACACACACACACACACACACACACACACACACACACACACACAGTTACGCCTACACACATATACATAGTTACGCACACACACACACACATATACGTGTTACGCGCGCGCGCACACACACACACACACACACACACACACACACACACACACACACACACACACACACACACACACACACACACACACACACACACACACACACACACACACACCGGCGGACATACTCGACATGCTTGCTTTATCACACCACTAAGTGCTGCGTCTGGGCAAGGCTGGGCTGTCACGCCTCAAGAAATAACAGAGGCCGGACGCCCTAAAAGACAAGAATGTCGACGAACCGAAGATTGAGTCTGAAAGCACACCTGATCGAGATATCTTCCCCCTCCCCCCCTCCTCCCCCCTTTCAAACCCCCTTCCTCCTTCCCTCTTCTCTCCCCCTCTCAATCCCCCTTTCCTTTCTTCTTGTCCTTCCCCTTCAGCACGATTCGTTTCTCCCCTCCCCTTCCCCCCCCCTCTTTCCTTCTTCCCCTCCTTCCTCTCTACCCACTTCCCCTCCCCTGCCCCCCTCCCTCCTTTCCCCCATTACCCCTCATCCCCCCTGCCCCTCCCCAGCCCAACCCCTTTCCTTGCATGCACTTTTAGACAAAGGGGGGGGGGGGGAGGTAACAACAATCACGTCGTCAAATAGGATTATTTCAGGGAGGAACGTAACGACCCTTGAGAGAGAAAAGGAGAGAGGGGGAGGGAGGGAGAGAGAGAGAGAGAGAGAGAGAGAGAGAGAGAGAGAGAGAGAGAGAGAGAGAGAGAGAGAGAGAGAGAGAGATTTTGATAAGTTTATTCATACTATAAACAGTGAATAGGCATAGGAGCTATGCCTAAATGGTTTGTACAATTCATGTTCGATTCTAATACATATATTGTTGGTGAAGCAGATATTACTGTGACCCTGTCAATTGATATGTTAGGGCAAAGCTATACATAAGACATAGTAGTGCATGTATATCACTCTAGAAAGACCTTGCAGTTTTATCTATTACAGGCAAAGTCCCTGTGTTTACGTAATATATCTGATAAAATGCCGTCCTCTATAAAGGATGTTGCAATACTGTACAATCCTTTCACGAAACTCTTCAATTAGAGGACATATCATTACATAGTGGTCAAGGGTGTGTGAACAGGGTTGACTGCACAACTTACATTCAGTTCCCTCAGCATTGTTTGAAACACTATACTCCCAGTAATGTCTGTAGCCAAGCCGTAGCCTTGCAGTCACTACATCAAGCTGCCTCGTAACTCTGTTTGTACTGCCGTAGATATGCTTTGTCTTGGATATAGTGTTATGGTGAATGATTGATCTGCTTGTATCTTGCTCGACATTTCTCTCGGTTTCAGCCTGAGTAGAGAGAGAGAGAGAGAGAGAGAGAGAGAGAGAGAGAGAGAGAGGGAGAGAGAGGGAGAGAGAGAGAGAGAGAGAGAGAGAGAGAGAGAGAGAGAGAGAGAGAGAGAGAGAGAGAGAGAGAGAGAGAGAGAGAGAGAGAAAGAGAAAGAAATAAAGAATTTCAAACCAAGCAAAACAAAACGTTCCCCGCAAATCCCAACAGCGTTTTTCGCAAATGTTAACGTTTGTGTCTCGCGTTCCCCGCCGGAGTACTCTGCGTGGCGCACTTTGCCTCGATAACGGCCTGCTTTATGAAGGGTGGCGAGACTCTTCCTCTTAACTGCTGCGTCGAGGATAATGAGGCTTTATCTCGCACTAAGACTCCCGCTCCTCTCCGCCGGTCGCGCAGGCAGGAGGAGCTGCAGGATCTGCTGACGGAGAGCAAGGGGCGGAGGCGGGGGCGGGGGCGGGGGGGCGGGGGAAGGGAGGTCTCTTTCTCTTTAGCAGGGCAGGTAAGGGTCGCGGCGGGAGATGCTTGTCGACTGCTTTTGTCGTTGAATCTGTTATCGTCTCTTGTTCTCGTTCTTATTCTCTCTTTTTCTCCCTCCCTCCCTCCCTCTCTCCCTCTCTCTCTCTCTCTCTCTCTCTCTCTCTCTCTCTCTCTCTCTCTCTCTCTCTCTCTCTCGCTCTCTCTCTCTCTCTCTCTCTCTCTCTCTCTCTCTCTATATATATATATATATATATATATATATATATATATATATATATATGTATATATATATATATATATATATATATATATATATATATATTATACATATATATATATATATATATATATATATATATATACATATATATATATATAAATATATATATATATATATACATACATACATGTGTGTGTGTGTGTGTGTGTGTGTGTGTGTGTGTGTGTGTGTGTGTGTGTGTGTGTGTGTGTGTGTGCATCTATATATGCATTATATTCGAAGGTCAGTATACTTCTAGGTCCTCCCAGATATCATGAAAGGATATAAACACTATTGTAAATACTAAAAGAAAAATGTATCCTTGTTTAAACAAGAACTTTCTTTATTTTTTCCCCTTTAAGATCCAATCTCCATATCATTCATTCTAAAAATGCCTGAGCACTAAAGATAAGAATGTTGCAATGGCATTTCCCCCCCCCAAAAAAAAAAAAAAAAAAAAAAAAAAAAAAATCTATAATGATGTACTCTTGTTAAAATTATACGAACCCGCTTTTTTATGCATCATATACTTTCCAGAGTATGATAAAAGTGAAGCGGACACTTAGGGACACTTGAAACGGCCTATCTCTTCTTCTTCTGTTGCTATTACCATATCAACGAGAATTTCGATTGAATATTTTCTTCTGTCTGTAAAAATATTTTTTTCCTTCTTCTTTCTCTCTCACCACATACCACACTGGTCATCATTATAGAGAAATTATATTTGCATTTTATCACATACCAGCCTCACTTCTCACACCACATCCCTTATCACTCCTCATCCTTCACTCCTCATTTTTCCTTAACCCTCTCTGTCTCATCACTCTCTACCTCTCTTCTTTCGCTCCTTCTCCTTCTCTCTTTCTCCCTCAACTTCTCCCTTTCTCTCTTCTCTCTCCCTCTCCTTCTCTCTCTCTCTTTCCCTCCCCTCCCCTCCTCTCCTTTCCTTTCCTCTCTCCTCCTCTCTTCTCTTCTCTTCTCCTTTCCTCTCCTCTCCTCTCCTCTCCTCTCCTCTCCTCTCCTCTCCTCTCCTCTCCTCTCCTCTCCTCTCCTCTCCTCTCCTCTCCTCTCCTCTCCTCTCATCTCCTCTCCTCACCTCTCTCTCTCACACACACACACTTTTCCTCTCCCCCTCCTTCGTCTGGTTCCTTCCTTCCTCTCCTTTTCCTTCTCCCTCTACATCTCCCTCTCCTTCTCTCTTACTTTTTTGTCCCTCTCTTTCTCTCTCATTCTCAATCTCTCTCCGTCTCTCCTTCACCCTCCCTCTCCATCTCTCTCCCTCTCCATCTCTCTCCTCTCTGCCTCTCCATCTCTCTCCTTCATCCTCCCTCTCCCCCATCCCTCCCTCTCCATCTATCTCCTGTTCTCTTCCTCTCCTTCTCTCTCTCTCTCTCTCTCTCTCTCTCTCTCTCTCTCTCTCTCTCTCTCTCTCTCTCTCTCTCTCTCTCTCTCTCTCTCTCTCTCTCCCTCTAGCTCCGAAAGAAGAAATTTTTATGTGCGCCTCAAGATCATTAGAATTCTAGGTGTCCTCCAGGGTGATAAGAGACCCGGGCATGAGACACCAGTCAGCGCCGACGTCCTGCGGCCCACCTGTCCGGCGCCCGCGACAGAATCTATCTCTGGCCGGGAGGAGGTGCTGGTGGGAGGCGGGGAGGCGGGGAGGCGGGGGGAATGGGGGAATGGGGGGGGGGGGGATGGGGGCGTTGGCAAGGATTGGTGAAGGGTTGGTGTGTAGAATGAGGGGAGTGGAGATGGAGGGAAGAGTAGAGAAAGGAAGATGGAGGGGGGGGGAGGAGGGGGGGGGGGAGATGAGAAGGTAGGAGAGGAAATGAAGTAGAGGAAGAGGAGATGGAGGAGAGAAGAAGGGGAAGAGGATAGGGAAGGAGGAGGAAAGGAGGGGAATAGAAGGGAGAAAGTAGGTGTGAAAGATGAGTGGTTAACAGAGGAAAATAGAGTAAGAAGGAGGGGACGATGAGAGAGAAGGAGAGTAAGGAAAGGAAAGAGGAGGAGGAAGAGAAATCAGAAGGAATGGGAAGGAAGGAAGACAGAGAAGAGGAGAAGCGGTATGGATTCGATGAGAATCATTGCTAAGAGGAGGAAAAGGGGAGTGGAAAGAGAAGAAGGAAGGACGGGAAGAAATGGGAAGCGGGAACATGCTAGGGTTTGGCTAGCTATTGATGCTTACGGTTGATGCAAGCGAAATAGTTAAAGAGGTGGATGAAGTATCGTGAGGGTGAAGGACGTGAGGGAAGGATAGGTGATAATAGGGAAGGAGTGGGGAAGGAAAGAAGAAAAAGGAAGAGGAAAGTGAGCGTTTGGTGGCTAGCTACTCAAACACAGTAACTATACAAATGTAAAGGGACATAATCACACATACAGGACGAAATAAATCGATCATATAAGCACACACAAACACAAACAAAGACAGACGCGCACGCACACACACACACACACACACACACACACACACACACACACACACACACACACACAGCCGTGGAGGGAGTGAGTGAGTGAGTGAGTGAGTGAGGCGGGTGTGCCACAGAGCTGACCTCCTTCCACTTTTTGCCTTTTGGAGATAAGCAAGCTCATTACGGCGGGGCCCCGGGGACGAAAAAGGCCTACCACCAAGGTCTGCCTCCGGACGACCTCAGGAGCGCGATAAGGGCCGTCCACACATCATGAGCCTTATCTCCGCGGGGAGCTCCTTCGGCGACGCGGCCAAGTGCGCCTCGCCGGCAAATCTGCCCCGCCGATAACGCTACGACGGCGTCCGAGAGCACTTTAGCCGGGCGGTTTTCAGCGGAGGGAGGAGGAGAGGGCGTCGCAAAGCGGGAGGGAGAGGGCGTCGCAAAGCGGGAGGGAGAAGGGGGCGTCGAAGAAGGAGGAGGAGGAGGAGGAGGAGGAGGAGGGAGACGTCAGTAAGTAGGATAGAGGACAAGATAGAGGATAAAGGATAGAGTGATGTTGAAAAGAAGGATGAAGATTTCAAAAAGTGGAATAAAGGAGTAAGATACAAGAATGAATACGACGTCAAATAGCAGCATTAGAAGCAGGATTAAAGAGACGTCAAAAAGCAGAATAAAGGTGAAGATGTCTTGAAGGATAAAGAAGGACGCTAGATAAGATGCAGGGTAAAGAAAGAGACCTCAAAAGGGCTATAAAGTAATATGAAGCAGCAACAAAAATAAAAACAAAACAAAAAAAAAAAACAAGGTGAAAGGCCAGCAATAAACCAGACACCAAAAAGGCACAATGCAACAGACCTCACTAGGACAAAGCAAGAGAAGCAGAAATAGACGAAAAAGCGACAAGGAGAGGAGGGGATCATAATCAGGAGGGGGGGAGGGGGGCAAAACCAGCAGGAGGGGGTCGGAACTTGACGGGTTTGGGGGGGAGGGGGGGAGAGAGAGGATAGCGAACGCCAAGACTCACAGAGGTGAAAGCTTGGGCAATTCGCCGAGATATCAAGTAGTTTGCACCGCCATTACTCTAAGTGCCGCTCGAGACGTCTCTCAAATTTAAAGACTTGTTCGAACGATTCTCCCCCCCCCTTCCCTCCGTCCCTCCTACCCTCCCTTAAGGATAAGAAAAAAAAAACTAGTTCAAAATGCCCCGACCAGCCTTCGTCCATCACCCGGGGAACGATTTGCCGCTTTTTGAATGATACTCCATCGATTACGCGGCTTAAGCTTATAGTATACCTTGTTTCACATTCCTTCGGGGTAGCACTAAGAGCCATCATGCTATAAAAGCGCTATTAAACTTTGAGGACGTTTGCTTACTTGAATCATTATGTTTTGCAATATTTGTTTACATGGATCCTTAAATATTGGAATATTTGTTTACATGGATCCTTAAATATTAGAATAATTATTTACCTAGATGCTTAAATATTGGAATACTTATTTACATGGATCATTAAATTTTCGAATATTTAATCACTTGGATCCTTAATTTTAAGAATATTTACGAACATGCTTTTTGTTTGACATTCTGAGACAGTTAATTAGACATTCACTTATAAAACTCCATGTATTCTGCGAGACTTGGGGACACTTACTTCCATAAATATTTGGGATGTTTATTTACGAATATCTTTTGGAACAGTCACTTACTCATTATATTGATATTTATATTATATATATAAAATATATATCATTGTATTTTGGAATATTTACTGACGCCAATCCATGCTGGTTCACATTTACTCAATCAGGACATCAATAAATTTACTCTAAACTATCTTATATTAATTGAATAGAAATATACATCAAATTGAATTAATAAAATTACCAGAGCTACATCTGAGGCCGCCGATGCTCCCCCTCCCTTCAAGGCACAGATGGTGACCCAAGAACAACCAGCTCCCGACAACCAGCTTGGCGTAACTGGGTCACGTCTTGGTGACAAGAATGCTCTCTCTCTCTCTCTCTCTCTCTCTCTCTCTCTCTCTCTCTCTCTCTCTCTCTCTCTCTCTCTCTCTCTCTCTCTCTCTCTCTCTCTCTCTCTCTCTCTTATTTTTACACTTCCCTCACACCTCGTCCTTCATTCCTCGCGGGTCTCCTCTCATAATATATATACATTATATATACATACATAAATATATATATATATATATATATATATATATATATATATATGTATATATATATATATAAATATACAGTATATATATATATATATATATATATATATATATATATATATATATATATATATATATATATATATATATATATATATATATTAATCAACATTGCTCTTGGAGATACAAACCGCATGCAACAGAATGCAGTAAATCAGTATTATGATCGAATGATGAGTTTTCCTCCTAATTTCTTCTCGCTATTTGGCACGTTTTACGACGCTTACGTGGTGCCAGTCTTAGCCAAATATATTTGAAACGATAGCGGGATCCAGATGTCGTCGTTTTTTTGTTTTTTTTTTGAGTGAAGGATTTTTTTGAAGCGACCGCGAGATAAAAAAAAAAATAATAATAATAATAATAATAATAATGATAATAATAATAATAATAAAATGAAATAATAATAATAATATATATATTTTTTTTTTTTTTTTTGTGAGTGAAAGATTTGAAAGTCGCGAGATTTGAAAGTCGTTTATGAGTGAGAGTGAGAGAAGTCGTTTATGAGTGAGAGATATTTGAAGTGACTGCGAGCTCTAGAAGTCGTTATTTGAGTACATATGCTTCAAACGCCGACGAGAACTTGGTCTGACGATAATTCTTTTTTTATTAAGGTTTTTTTGTTTTTTTTTAGGACAAGATCAAGCTCAAGCCATGGCGAGTTATAAAAAAAAAAAAAAAAAAAAAAAAAAAAAAAAAAAAAAAAAAAAAAAAAGCTGAAATAGGACGCCGTGTTGGGAGTAAAAGATTTTTGAAACTCCTGCGAGCTCAATTTCTGACTATCAGGAGCTTAACAAAAGACGCATCTTTTTAGCACGAGGTCGAGCTCTTACGAGAGTCAGCTTGAAAAAAGCCTAGGCTACAGGATCAACCTCTGAAGACGATGATTTTATGAACACTTAAGAACTTTTGAGAATAACGATGTTTTTCTAACGCTTTCGGAATCTGCCTCAACCGAACACTCGAACTTCAAAAAAATATAAAATGAAAATTGATAAATAAATTAATATATAGATCAATAAATAATTGGATATGAGGATAAATTAATATGTATGAATGAAAAATTAGAGTGATAAATAAGTGTATGAATAAATACATAAAAATATGAAAAAAGTAAATATACATAATATTTAACAGATGGATGAATGAATAGATAAATAAGTGATTGAATAAATAAATATATGAATGAATAAATATAATAATACACACACCAGTAAATAAGTAAATAAATGAAAAAAAAACTCAACAAATAAATGAATAGAAAGATGAATAAACAAACAAATAAACATACAGACAAACAAATATCCCAACCAACCAATCAATCAAGATCCGAAAAGAATTTTCAAAAAAATCCGTTTTCGAGCACGCGTGTGTGTTTCTGAATGGCGAGCGAGGGAGAGCGGCCGGCTGAGCGGCCACCCTGGACGTGAGAACATCTCAGTCCCGGTCGCTTTGACAACATTTGACAGGTTGGCGGGGATGAGCAAGGTGATATCGGCCGTGTAGCTGGCCCTCCGTCAGCGCCGGCGGGGAATCTTAATTATCCAGGCTGTGTGTGTGTCGGCGGCGGGGTGGAGGGGGGCAGGGGGTGTTTGTGTATGTGTATGTGTGGGGGGGGAGAGGGGATGTGTGTGGGGGGTTTATCTATGTGTGTGTGCGGGGGGGGGGGTTGTTTATCTATGTGTTTGGGGGTAGGGGGGATGTGTGTGTATGTGTGTGTTTGTGTGTTTATGTGTGTGTGTGTGTATGTGTGTGTGTGTGTGTCAGACTATTCGCTTTGACCGACTATCCCACAAACCTATATAAACAAACACACACACACAAACGCTTGAGCTAGCTAATGTTCGCACAATGATACATGCACACATATACACGCCCATTCGCACCATTGCAGGCTCATGGGTATAGATAAACAGATTCAAGCGACTTACAGGAATAAAAATAAACAGAACACAAACTACAAAATTTAAATTAATCCATTCATTGAACACGAGTCAACGTTGTCCTTGCCTTTTGTTTTGCTTGCTTATTGTTGTTTTTATTTGGTATCAAGTTACCCAAATATCGACGGCAAGATCCTGTACCCAATTAAGGAAAATCTACACCTTTGTTATATCATTTATACATATATATATAGATATATATATGTGTGTGTGTGGGTGTGTGTGTGTGTGTGTGTGTGTGTGTGTGTGTGTGTGTGTGTGTGTGTGTGTGTGTGTGTGTGTGTGCATGTATATGTATATGTATATGTATATATATATATACATATATATATACATATACATATACATATACATATACATATACATATACATATATATATATATATATATATATATATATATATATATATATATATATATATATATATATATAGACACGCACATATACATACATATATATGCATACATAGATATATATATATATATATATATAATATATATACATATTATCATTACACACTTATACATATATGTGTGTGTTTGTGCATGAGTGTGTGTACGATTATGATCATATATACGTGTGTGTATATAAATATATATATATATATATATATATATATATATATATATATATATATATATATATATATGTGTGTGTGTGTGTGTGTGTGTGTGTGTGTGTAATATAAAAAAATAGGAAAAAAGTTACATCCTGAATGAGCTTACAGGTTTTAGTGTCCTAGTTACACTCGTATGCAATGGACAAGACAATACTGGTTTGCAATCTAAGGGGAAAAAAAGCGAATTAAAAAGAAGACAGAAAAGAGCAATAAGAGGATGCGCTGCAACATAGCCCTTCCCCCTCCCCCATCCCCTCTCCCCTCCTTCCTCCTTCCCCTTCCCCCCTCCCATATGCCTTCTCTCCCCTCCCTCCCCCCCTCTCTCTTTCTCGTCTCTTCCTTCACTTCGGCCCCTTTCCCTTCCACCTCCATTCCATTCCGTCCACTGCCGTCTTCCTCTTTCCCCCCCCCTCCCTCTCCTCTCTTATCCTTCCCTTCTTCTACCTCTTCTTCCCCTCCCTCGTTTCCTTGCCTACTTTCCTCTCCTCTTTCCCTTCTCTCTCCTTTCTGTTCATATCCGACCTACTCCCCCTGCCTTACCTCCACCTCCTCCCCCCTTTTATCTCTCCACTTCAGCCCCCATTTCCCCTCCACTTCAGCCCCTTTATCTCCTCTCCCCTTCCCTTTACCTACTTCTCCCCTCTCCCCATTTCCCATCCACCTCCTTCCCCCTCTCAACCCGTCTCCCCTCCCCTCCCATCCACCTCCCTCCCCCCCTCCCCTCGACCGCAGTGATTCTTATAACGTGGCGACAACACCACCTTCGCGAGCAAGTACTAAATACCAGCGACGAAGACACATAAGGATGAAGACCCCTTAGCCACACTTTCCGACCCCCCCCCCACTCACCCCCCCTCCATCTCCCTTTTTGCGCGAGGCTCAGGAAGGGAGAGAGGGGGAGGGGAAGAAAGAGAGGAAAGGAGGAGGAGGTGGAGGTGGAAGAGGAGAGAGAGGGAAGGGAAGGGAGGGGGGGGAGGGGGAGGGGGGTCGCGACCTTCCACACATTGCTGGAGCGTTTGGCTTTGTCTCCACAGCCATTGTTGCAACATTATGTAAAGTGATGGCGGGTGCAGTTATCGCTAGCAATGTGGTCCTGCCCCACACCCACACCCGGGCCCTCATCACCCAACGGTTGGCATTTGCATACGTATCTCCCTTTTATCTAGCTCTGGAATTACTTTCGCCAGCCGGTGCTCAGCAATAATCGTGGGCAATCGTACAGGTTCGTTTCATCGATATTTTATATGGGAGATATTGACGCTCTCTCCTGCAATGCGAGCCATGCAACCCAGGTCGCGATTCTCCCTGAGAGGGCCAGGAGAGTATCCTATTGTCTCTGCAACACGTTCTCGCACGGCACGGCCTCTATAATGCACTTGTTGATTGTCCATGCACGGTGCTTTCGTCCTACTGGTTCTTTTCTTTGAATACTTCTTTCCCAATGCAATACACTTGTTGGTCGTCCAAGCACGGTGCTTTAGCGTTGTACGAAGACTACTTTCCCGATACAATCCACTTGTTGACTGTCCGTGCGCGATGCTTTCGTCCTGTTGAGCCCTTTCTCTCCCAGTACAACCCACTTTTTGTCCGCAGACTTTGCTTTAGCCCAATTGAATCCTTTCTTTGAATGCCTTTCTCCCAGTACGATGCACTTGTTAGAAGCCTATGCACGGTGTTTTGGTTCCATTCAAACCCTTTCTTTAATGCACTTTTCTCCAAGTACAATGCACTTGACTGTCCACGCACGGGGCACTTTTGTTCTAATCAGACCATTTCACTAGAGAACCCTTTCCTGAAGGCCTTAAATAAGCGAGTGAATAAGAGGCCACAGAGCTACAAGGAGAGATAGCTCGCCACCAACGCCTGGCTTCTGCACTGTCACCACAAGACTTCGATACTGCCACCTCTCTATCGCAGCGAGCCATACTATCGCAGGGTCGTTGTTGCGTAGATCCACCAGTGTGTTTGTCAACTCTCGAGGACTTTCTAGCGCACTTTCTTTTAATCGATGTATCGTCAGCGGGATGATTTTATTTCGTTTCGTTTGTTTACTTTAAGTTTTATATTGTGGAATGTTGTCACTTTGATTAGACACTTGTCTAATCGTTTGTACTGCGATGGATAGTTTCACTTGCTGTCTCGATGTTTCACTTGCTAAATATTCATACATTTTGTACAATTGCCATCCCATTATTAATACGACCTTCATAGCACATTGTATTACAGATATTATGCATTATAGGAAACACAATTTCACCATCGCCATATGGATCCCAAAAGCATCACTTGGCATTTCCTAGATATAAGCCTCTGATTAGGCTTAATCAGGCCTATTCGGTTGCGCTTTTTCACTGTGGATTGCTGTTGACGGCCCTGGTCTTGATCATGAGTATCGCCGTGGATAATCTTCGCCGAAAGTAAGGGAATTAGACAAGTTTTGTGTTAAATAAGGATAAGAGACTGAAGGCTAATGGCAATTTCATCCTCCAAGCGCAGCCATGGCGACCTAGTGGGAGTGATCCCGGTTCTTCCCACAGCAAAAATCCAACACCAGTTTTTTTAATCGTCACTCGAAGGTGTACTCTAATGAGCTGCGCGACAGGTGCGGAATTCTCCCTTGCGCAGGTGACAGGAGATAAGCTAGTGACCTCCATTCACAAGCTCCGTTCATGTACCTCTCGCTGCTTACGCCTGCTCTCTTCCTGCTCTATCCACAAGTCCCGTGCACAAATCCTATCTACAGGTCCCACCCATACGCCCTGCCCTGGCCCCTATCGCTCCCAACGCCTCTCGAGACCACCTCTCTCTTATCCCCACGCCCCATCTATAGGCCTCATCAACGTCTCAAACTACTCCCTTCCTCCCTTTCCCTATTTCATGTGCAGGTCCAATCCACTCGTTTTCAAGCAGAGGCCCCCGCTGGACGGAAAAGAAGAGGCCAACGGAATGGGTCTTTTGCTCCCCATTTCGCAATCACGCAAGCACTGGTTACGCATGTCCATCGGAGTGCTTTTTCTCAGGAGGGAAAGAAAATCTGGAAGGAGAAAAGGGAAAGGAACTCTGGAATAGGAAAGGAAGGAGAAAGAGGATGAAACTCAGCAAAGGAATGAACTTCGGAAGGGGAAAGAATTCAGAAGGGAAATACCAGGGAGAGATAGGAATTCGACGAGGAATGTAAAAAAAACAAATAATAATAATAATAAAATAAAATAAAATAAAAAAAATAACTCATGTTTTGACCCAGCCCAACTTTAAGAAAAAAAAATAAATGTTGGTGTAAAGAAAATATTTTGGAATCGATTGCGAAATCAAGAAAAGGAGGATCTCATGAAACGGAGGAACCTTGAAAGAAAAATATAATTCGGGAAAGACGGAAACTCAGGAGAGAAAGGAGGAAAATGAAAGAAAAGGACCCTAAGAAAGAAATTAGGTCTGGAAGGGAAGGAGATGAGAAGGGAAAGGCCCTCATGGAAGGAACTCAGGAAAGGGAAAGAAAGTTGGAACGGAAGGAGATTTAGAAGAAAAAAAAACGGAACTCGGAAGGAACGGGAAGGAAGAGGGACTCCGCAAGGAAAGGGATGAGAAGA
>BOPN01003106.1:102500-105000 GCA_017312705.2 Penaeus japonicus | reverse complement strand
GGTATTACCAATTATTTATTTGAAAGGATATTTCCATTTTCACTATCATTTTTATATCATTATTATCATCATTATCATTATAGCTATTATCATCATAATTATTATCATTATCTATAATGGTCAATAATATTGACCATTTATTATCATTGTTATTATTATAATTGTTGTTGTTGTTATTATCAGTATTAACATTATCATTATTATTACTATTATATCAATATTACCATTACCAATATCATAATTATGATCATTAGTACTATTATTGTCATCATTATCATTATTATCATTATTATTATTATCATTATTGTTATTGTCATCATTATAGTGATAAAATCATTATCATTATCATTATCTTATCTATATCATCATTAGTATCACTATTATCTATTTCCTTGTTATACGCTATCATTATCAATTCATTATCATTATCATTATAATCACTCTCATTCTTACCATTATTGCTATCATTATCATTGTTATGATTATCATCACCATTATTATTGTAGTTATTGTTTCTGGTATCATCCTAATTTATCTTAATTATCATTACCATTATCATTATTATTATTACTATCATCATCATTTCCAGTACCATTATTATTGTCACTATCCTTAATAATGGAAACGCCAATAATAATAACTACCAAAATAAAGAAATCATATAATGAAACAGATATATAACACAACCAAAATGAATAAGATGGTTTTAAGTGACAAACAAAAAATGAAGCCACGGTTGCACGGGTCCGAACGCCACAGGAGACCCGAGGAATGTATGGCCGAGAAACTTTTTTCGTAAATCTTCGTTAGATTTCGTTGCAGAAGGTACGGAAAAAAACGCGACACCGGAATGGGCAATTTTCGCCAGTGCATACCCAGCCGAAAATGGAGACCACACTAAAACAAAAGAAGGAAAAAATCAGGTTCCTTTCAAAAACATGTTATACGGGATTTTCTGAATGAGGGATTCCTAAAGGCGAGCAGGAGCCTTTGATACAACTGTGTGACGGAAGTTTAGACTGTGTTATTATAAACTATTTTTCTATTTGGTCATTTGTTAATGTAACTGATGGGTTAGGTTTTTCATTTAATCAAATTCTGCACTTTGTTTATTATTCTTCAAATATATGATTAATTCATTTGAGTTTCTTGGGGGAAAAAGAATCATAGAACAGTTTATTTCAAACCCCTATTCTGATTCTTATTCCACTATGTAATTTTCATATGTTGAAATGTAGAAGCAATTCACCTAATCTATTTTAAGAAAGCGCCGTATAGAAATATCTGTGTAGAGAAAACTAATATACAGAATATAAAGTTTTGTAAAGAAAAGTAGGAAACTTTTACAAAGAAATACACTCGTTTACAACAAGCGAATGATAATAACAAACTGATGAATGAAACCAACATTGATGACTGAATTCCGCAAACCAAGGTTAATATAATCATAATTTGTAGTCAATAATTACAGAATTCTCTTCTCTTTAAATCTCCTGGCTCTGTTAGCTCACCCTATTTTTTATGGAAAAAAAAATCTTGTTTACGTTAATTTCTCTTCCGTCAGGACTTCTTTCGTACTTATCTTCTTCTTTTTTAAACTGAACTCAATTCCATCGAAATAAAAAAAACGTCGGATTCAACATCATTATGCAGTTCTGTTCATCCAGATTATTTTTTTTAATTCCACTGATACATTTAAAGTCGAGCAAAAGGTGATGTTTTGCTTCTGCTTGCTACCTCGTGAGAAAAAGAAAATCCACAGTAAATCCAAATGTCTTGCTTCAGCCTCCTTGCTTGATGAGAGAATCATTCCAGAGAATCTTTCCGAGGTGAAATATTGCTTTAATTTCCTCCCTTATGGAAAGCAGTCCAAAGTAATTAGAATATTTTGCTTCATCCTCCTTAAATGAATGGGCGTAATTGCTTCATTGATAGCCAGCTGATTTCCCACTTAGAAAATAAAATCCGAATAAAACAAGTGTCCTAATAACTAATAATCTGGAATTTGACTCCAAAAACAAGGCTGTTCGCCCCCCCCCCCCCACTCCTCTAATGATGATGATAGTAAGAATAAGGATAACAATGATTATCATTGTAATTGTCATTGTTTTTATCATTATTGCTATCATTATCATTATTATTGTCATTATCTTGATTGTTATCATTATTGTTATTGTTATTATCATTACTAGTATTAGTACCTCCATCATAGATTAATACAATTTTACTACTAACAGTAGTAAGCTTATTAGCTATCATAATTATCATCACTATCATTACCATCTTCGTTATTATTGTTATCATTATCATTATCATTCATGATGCGAAAATAATAATAGCAATTATAACAACAATGATAACAATGATCAATACAGAGATATGTAACTAATAAAAATGCAATCCTTTATCTTTTACTTTCTCCTTCGGTCTGGAATTTTGCATTTTCTTCACCTGTGAGTTTGTTTGTTTGTTTTTCTTAACCTTAGAAGTTTTCAAAACT
>BOPN01003106.1:85000-87500 GCA_017312705.2 Penaeus japonicus | reverse complement strand
TGTTGCATATTTGAGAATAAATACGAACAGCGTAGCGTTCGGTGGAAATTCTTGGGGAGAGAGCGCCTTCGAGCCTCCAGCTGGTAGCTCGGTTGGAGGTTTTTGTGTATCCTCGACCTCCACGTGGCATTCCACCTGAACACTCCCTTAATAGTCAGATTCCTCCACAGGTCGTACCTTCTGTATAACGAAGTCGGAAAGTGTCTGGAGGTATGAGGAGGAAGTGCCAGACGCCAGTTTTCGCTTCGTCGACGGATCCGAGGGTGAGGTGCTGGAGGTTGACGTTCGTTCTTCACTCGTCTGACTCGAAGGGGAAGACCGAGATGTGTTTGTGTGTAAAGTTCCCACAATACAGCGGAGAATCTCTTGATCAGTCTTTATTAGTCTTTATTACACTGCCAAACCTTCGAGAAGACGTCACGGAAATGGATTTCAGAACTTTTCTTTTCCAATTGGGACGAACGAACGAGAATAACCAAGGTGTATATATACGATTATAGAACTAGCATAGGACCTGCATACATTTCCATCTACAAGGTGTCGGTAGGACAGCTTTGAGAATCACGAGTACGTTAATACCTTTTGTGAATACCCGTGTAAGTGACTAGACTTGTATTGGTGAGGTAGAACGGACGTCGTTGAATTGAACACTCGTTTGTTGAGGTCGTGGTTTGAACCTTTGTTGTCTAGGACACTTATCCTCGCGACTTAGATCACTGCTCGGTCCTTGCTTTGTCTATCTCCGCGTGCGTTTCCAGTCTATTGTCATAGCCATTGTTTTCACTCGGAACATTTCGCACTACTCAAGCAAACACAACGGGAAGCCAACGCTTGTGCCATTGCCATCTCCACGCCGCCGCCGCCGCCGCCTCCGCCGCAGCGTTCTCGCCTCCTGGTCCCCGGCCTCCTCCGGCCCTCGGGAATCGACGTCGCAGCGCCCCCAGAGACCCACGTGAGCGATGGCAGACGGACAGGGACGTGTATGAGCCCACGCGGCGTTGACGAGGGCGCGAGACTATGGTGTCGGCTCGGACCGCAGAGTGGGGCGTGCGTGTGTGTGCGAGCGACCCACCCACCCACCCACCGGCCCAACTAACGAGTCAGGGCCTCTAGATGTTCCCAAGGCGACTACACGCCGGCCAGTCCTAGCACCGTAGACCTTCGCTCATCAACGCCAGACCGCAGGCTCGCCACAGAACCTGTAATTCCTTCCCTCACGTACGTATGTGTGTGCACGCACACGAACGAACGCACACATACAAACGTACGCACACACATGCTCACACACATATACCCACAACTGGCACATGCAGGTGTAAGAGATACCTTAAATATATATATATGCGCGGATTCTTATATGTTCCCATAACAAAACGATTTATGCCTTGAATATGACCGCGGTCGACGTGTCTCGCACTTCCATGAAGTGTCCTTCCTGAAGCCACGACAGAACACTTCATTTCCAGTTGATGCGATGAAAATCTATGAAATCGAACTGAATATGTCGAGAAGGATCCTACCATCTGGCATGACGGCCTCCCCCTCGCCTTGCCTCCCCTCCTCGTGCCCTGCCCTGCCCTGCCCCCGTCCCTCTCCTGCCCTGCTCTGCCTCCCCTCTCCTCCCCCTCCCTCCTCCCTCCCTTCGTCCCCTGCCCTCTCCCCTCCCCCTCTTCTTCTTCCCTCCCTCGTCCCTCTCCTCTCCCTCCCTCGTCCCTCTCCTCTCCCTCCCGCTTCCCTTTCCTTTCCCTCCTCCCTCCCTCCTCTACCACTTTCTTATCTCTAACTCGCACTAAACTCCCGAGATGCTCGTCCTCTACACCATTATGGTTTCCCTCCAAATACTCTCTTGTCCTCGAGAGACACAACCAATCCCTCCTCCTCATACCTGGCTGAGGATCTCTCCATTCCTAGACTCTCTCCCCTCCCACCCCCCCCCCCCCCCCCTCCCTCCCTCCTTTCCATTTCCCTCTCTCCCTATCTCTAGATTTACATCTTTATCCTATGCACGGTCGAAAAGAAAAAAAAGAGAGAAAGAGACGCAATAACCACATTCTTTTATTGATAAAGGGGAAAATATATAGTTTTCTGCACAACTGAATTGATAACCTTAATATCTATTCAGATACAAGTCTACGGGCACACTACCCATCTTTCACCTCTCTCACGTGACCACCCTCCTTCTTTTACTTCCCCCTTCCCTCCCTCCTTCCCTCCCTCCCTCCTTCCCTCCTTCCCCGCCCCTTCCTCCCTCCACTCCCTCCCCACCCCCACCCCCTTCACAGAAGTTCCCGTCACATAAAATACTACGAAAAGAGATCACAATAGCTACGAGAACAAGTGAGAGCTGTTGCGTGTACTGAGCAACCGCCCCTGATGAGTGTTTCAATTTCGTTTCAGCCAATGATGGGTGGTGCCGTTGCGCTGGACAAGAGTGGGTGGGGAGTGGGTGGGGAGTGGGTAGTGCCGTGGGTGGGGGTGGGGAGTGGGTGGGGAGTGGGTA
>BOPN01003106.1:65000-67500 GCA_017312705.2 Penaeus japonicus | reverse complement strand
ATAGAGAGTCCGAGGAGGTTTCCCGCAGTCACTCCACCCTTTACCCCTATCCCCGGCCCCATGCCTCTGTGCCCCCCCTCCCCCTCTAAGGCACGGTCGTTGAATCCAATGATTGAAACTAGGGACCCGGACCCCTCCTTCCTTCCTTCGTTCCTTCCTTCCTTCCTTCCTTCCTTTCTTTCTTTCCCTTACCCTCCCTTTCTTTCTTTCCCTACCCACCATTCTCTTCCCTTCCCATCCTTCCCGTCCCTTTTTCCTCCCCCTCCCCTTTTCCCACCCCATCCTCATCCGAATCCCCGTCACCCTAGTGGCATCCCCCCCCCCCCCGGCCGCCTGTCTTTTACGAGTGCCGGCAGCGGGCGCGATGGCACAACACGGCGCCCGTAAAAGCGCCCATCAGCGCCGCGCTACACGCCATCAAGCCAGCGTAAACATCGTCATCCGATGCTCAGGCCGCTACACACACCGCCATAAAGTGATCACGACAACGACTTCCCTCATTAGCGTCTCCGAAGCGACTCGGGGGGACTCGGGCCGCTCGAGACGCCCCTTCATCGCTACAAATTAGAACGATAAGCATCATGATAGTAGTACTGAAGATATTACTAATCATAATAATAATGAAAATTAATTACAATGATAATGATGATGATGATGATGATGATGATGATGGTGATGATGATGATAATAATAATAATGATAATAATCATATCATCACCATCACCATCACCATCATCACCATCCTCATCATCACAAAGACAAGAACACAAGAACTACTACGAGCGCACCAACCCCAACAACAGCGCCGGACGCACCAAAAAAAAACGGGTCAACAAGAGAGAGCGACTCGGGAAATGCAACACAGAGAAGAAAAAATGCACATCAACCATTGCAAATTCCTCCGGCAGTGAGTGTTTGAGTGAATGTGCCTGGCCAGCTCCCGAGGTCACGCACGCACACGCCTGTTCTGTTCGACTCCGTCTACCCGGCCGTCCTCTCTCGCGCCCTCGCGTTCCAAGTTCAGTGCTGCGCTGTCAAGTGAGAGAGAAAGAGAAGGGGAGGGAGTGGGGAAGAGACAGGGAGGGGGTGGAAGAGACAGGGAGGGGGTGGAAGAGAGAGAGGATGGGGTGGTAGAGAGAGAGAAAGGGGTGGTAGAGAGAGGGAGGGGGAGGGAGAGAGGGGAAGAGAGAGGGAGGAGGAGGAAGAGAGAGGGGGGAGGAAGAAGAGAGAGAAAGAGAAATGAAAAGAGAGAGAGAGAGAGAGAGAAAGCAAGAGCAAAACCAACAGTCACCTAAAGAGATACACAACCGCCACCCTGCCCCCCCCCCTCCCTAGACCCCTCGCCTCTAGCCCCCTCGGCTGCATAAATCTTCCCGAAATATTGCGTGCGTTAAATTCATATTTTTCCAGTGACGGAAGAGTCGTCTTCAGTATTCAAACAGCTGATGCTTTTCCCTAATATTCGTCTGTCTTTTCGTCACTTGCTCTTCCGCTAAAAAGGATGAATTCAAGAGTTGTAGTAGGTTCGTTATCTGATTAATAATGACCATCGTTTGCCATAATCTTTTTGGAATTCATATTTATCCGAGTATCATTAGCTATTTCTCTATTTTATTTATCTATTTTCTTTTATCTTTTTAGGGGAGGGAGAGAGGATATGTGATAAAATGAATAAAAAAAATAAAATGGACGTCCCCTGCTATATTTTTCTGCAAAGACTCTTTTTTAACACTTTTCCAATATCCCAAACTGGACCGATCCTTCTTATCCCTGTCCTCCCCCCCCTCTCTGCCCCTCTCCCTGACCCTATCCCTCTTCTTGTTCCTCCTCTTATGCATTACCCTTCCCCCTAACTAAGAGAGAGAGAGAGAGAGAGAGAGAGAGAGAGAGAGAGAGAGAGAGAGAGAGAGAGAGAGAGAGAGAGAGAGAGAGAGAGATAGAGGTGTACATTCCGAGATAAAGGTGAACTTGCGCTGACGTGATTCCATCTTTCTCTTCTCCCCCTCTTCCTCCCCCTCTCTCCCCCAGTCCATCTAGCCGTGTTAGGGGAGGGTGGGGAGTAGGAGAGGAGGAAGGGGAGGAGGACGGAGGGGGGTTTGTGGGAGTTATATATATATATATATATATATATATGTATGTATATATATATATATATATATATATATATATATATATATATATATATATATATGTATACATACATATATATATATATATATATATATATATATACATATACATACATATACATATACATACATATACATATACATATACATATACATATACATATACATATACATATACATATATATATACATATACATATATGTATTTATGTCTATACATGTATGTATGTATATGTATACATGGAGAGAGAGAGAGAGAGAGAGAGAAAGAGAGGGTGAGAGAGAGAGATCTTAATCTTCCTCTTTCTTTGTCATTCGCTTTTTTTTATCTATCCTTTCTCCCTCTCTCTTCTTATTTTCTCTTTTCTTTC
>BOPN01003106.1:57500-60000 GCA_017312705.2 Penaeus japonicus | reverse complement strand
ACATATATATATTCTACCACATACATATATATATACGCATATACGTATGATCGTTGCTTCACCTATCTGTCTACCTCTCTCTTATCGTCATGCCAGACATACCAGTGTTGTTTTGTCTTTCTCTTTGCAAGAGCTATGTATTGATGCAACACTTCTGTGCTGGGTTCTTAGTTACGATAGACTAAGACAACCCTCACAACTGATATTGTTTATTACTGTGATCATTGTGCTGTAGTGAATATATCTTTCATGCACCATAACGTCAGACTATCTGTGTTATGGAATAACCTGTACGTTCAAACCCTGTGTCTGGCATCACTACCTATTTGTGCTAGTCTCTTTTGTTCCAATAGACTAAGACAACCCTCACAACTTCCCTCATCACATTCCAAATGTCACATGACACAAGAAAACACGTGATTCACACATATCCTGAGACAAATCATACATTGTGGCAGAGAGTCTCCTCTCGGGGAGCAGAGGAGCAACACACCTCGCTTCTCGGAGGGGGAGCAGCCCTCACTCCAACGTCCTACTGTTCAAGCTTAGCAATAAACCAAAAAAGCTGTTTCTGCCGTGTTCTTCACACCCCAAGCCACGATACCATATACATGCAGAGTCCAAGTCGGACCCTGTTAAAGTGTGAGTGAGTGAGTGAGTGAGTGAGTGAGCGATAAGTGAGTGAGCGATGCGTGAGTAAGTGAGTGAGTGAGTGAGTGAGTGAGCGAGCGAGCGATGGTTGAGTGAGTGAGTGAGTGAGCGAGTGAGCGAGTGATAAGTGAGTGAGTGAGCGAGCGAGCGATGGGTGAGCGAGCGATAGGTGAGTGAGTGAGTGAGTGAGTGATAAGTGAGTGAGTGAGTGAGCGAGCGATGGGTGAGTGAGTGATGAGTGAGTGAGCGAATGAGCGAGTGAGTGAGCGAGTGAGTGAGTGAGTGTGTTGCCTAACCAAAATACCGTGATTCCAGATCCTACCACAAGGCTGGGCGTCTGGTATTTCCTGAAATTAATTTTACGACGTGTGGCGGTTAGAATTTTTCGTCTTTTTTCGGAAGGTAAGAAAATTTTGATCGCTTGAGATTTCTTTCTTTCTTCCTTTCCTTCTTCTTCCTCTTTCTCTCTCTCTCTCTCTCTCTCTCTCTCTCTCTCTCTCTCTCTCTCTCTCTCTCTCTCTCTCTCTCTCTCTCTCTCTCTCTCTCTCTCTCTCTCTCTCTCTCTTCCTCCTTCTCTTTCTGCCTCTCCCTCTCCCTCTCCCTCTCCCTTTCCCTTTCCCCTTACCCTTACCCTTACCCTTACCCTTACCCTTACCCTTACCCTTACCCTTACCCTTACCCTTACCCTTACCCTTACCCTTACCCTTTCCCTTTCCCTCTCCCATTACCACTACCACTATCACTACTACTACTCCCATTTCCACTCCCATTTCCACTCCCATTTCCACTACCATTTCCATTCCCATCCCCTTTCCCTTTCCCACTCCCACCTCCACTCCCTCACCCCTCCCCTTCCCCTCCCACTCGCACTCCCACTCCCTCACCCTACTCAAACTCCCACTCTCACTCCCCCTCCCCTTCCTATTCCCACTCCCCTTTCCCCTTCCCCTCCCCCTCCCACTCCCACTCACACTCCCACTTCCCCTCTCCCTCCCACTCCCCCTCCCACTCCCATTCCCACTCCCACACCCGCTCCCCCTCCCACTCCCACCCCCCCTCCCCCTCCCCCTCCCCCTCCCCCCCTCCCCCCCCCCCCCCCCCTCCCCCTCCCCCTCCCCCTCCCCCTCCCCCTCCCCCTCCCCCTCCCCCTCCCACTCCCCCTCCCGTTTCCATCCCTTTTTAGCGACCTGGATCATTCGTCCCAGCAGAAGAGGCGCTGGGTGACATTTATGAGCCGTGTTTATAACTTGCCAAGATTTGTTTGTGCGAGATGCCGATCAGATTAGATTGGTTAACTGCTCCTAAATGGGGTGTCACTAATAAACCAAACCTCCCAGGTGTAGAGGGAAGCTGTGACACCGCCAGGTAATCTCGATGCAGCTGTAATCCGGCGTAGGGGAGGTAAGGGAAAGGGGTTAGGAGGAGGAAGGGGAGGGGGAAGGGAGGGAGGGTGGACTTGCTCTATAGACAGCTGTGAAACTGTTGGGTAAGTTATTGTTGTTGTTGTTGTTTTCACTCTTTCTATTTTCTATGTTGCTTCCTCTCTCTGTCTTTGTTTCTGTCTCTGTTTCTGTTTCTGTCTCTGTCTCTGTCTCTGCCTCTGTCTCTGTCTCTGTTTCTGTCTCTGTCTCTGTCTCTGTCTCTGTTTCTGTTTCTGTTTCTGTTTCTGTCTCTGTCTCTGTCTCTTCTTTGTCTCTACTCTGTCTCTGTCTTTGCCTCTGCCTCTACGTCTGTCTCTGTCTTTCTCTATTTCTCTATCTCTCTATCTCTTTATCTCTTTATCCCTCCATATCCCTATTTCTATCTCTACCCTTATCTCTATCTCTCTATCTCTATTTATTTATCTATC
>BOPN01003106.1:45000-50000 GCA_017312705.2 Penaeus japonicus | reverse complement strand
GGTCGTCGCGGCAGAAGGGCGAGAGTGGCTTGAGCGGCGAGGGCGGAGCGGAGCCGACCTTGGCCCGGGGCACGAACGCAATGCCCGATCAACTAGCAGCCCCTCACTCACTCACTCACTCAGGCTTCAATCAGCGCTACACGAAGGGAGGATTCCCAGAAGACGCAAGGCTCGGATTCATCCTCTCTCCCTCTCTCTCTCTCCATCTCTCTCTCTTTTGCTCTCTCGCTCTTGCTCTCGCTCTCTCGCTCTCTCTCTCTTCTCTCTCTCGTTCTCTCTCTCTCTCTCTCTCTCTCTCTCTCTCTCTCTCTCTCTCTCTCTCTCTCTCTCTCTCTCTCTCTCTCTCTCTCTCTCTCTCTCTCTCTCTCTCTCTCTCTCTCTCTCTCTCTCTCTCTCTCTCTCTCTCTCTCTCTCTCTCTCTCTCTCTCTCTCTCTCTCTCTCTCTCTCTCTCTGTCTCTCTCTCTCTGTCTCTCTCTCTCTGTCTCTCTCTCTCTGTCTCTCTCTCTGTCTCTCTCTCTCTCTCTTTCTCTCTCTCTCTAGCTCTCTCTCGCTCTCTGTATTCTGTTTATATTTCTGTCTTTGCCCTTCTCTCTATCTCTATCTTTATCTTTATCTCTATCTCTGTATCTGTCTCTATTTTTATTTTTATCTTTATCTCTATTTCTATCTCTATTTCTCTCTCTCTCTCTCTCCTTTTCTCTCTCTCTCTCTATATATATATATATATATATATATATATATATATATATATATATATATATATATATATATATATATATATATATCTATCTATATATCTATCTATCTATCTATCTATCTCTCTATCTATCTATCTATCTATCTATCTATCTATCTATCTATCTATCTATCTATCTATCTATCTATCTATATGTCTGTCTATCTATGTTTTCCTTTGTTCTATTGATATCTAACAAAGGGCAATTGGGAATATACTTTGGGCTTCGAGCAGCAGGAGGAAGGAATGGAAAAAATGTTCGCTAAGGAGGTTGTGAATGGAACGGCAATGGTATTTAATCTTTCTCTCAGTTAAAGTTTCTCTCTCGTTCTAGTTCTCCCTTTTTTCCCTCTCCGTTTTACTCTATCCTCACCCTACCTCTCCATCTCCATCTCTATCTCTATCTCTATCTCTATCTCTATCTCTATCTCTATCTCTATCTCTATCTCTATCTCTATCTCCATCTCCATCTCTATTTCTATTTCATTTTCGTTCTCATTCTCATTCTGCTTCTCTCTCTCCTTCTTCCTCTTCCTCTTCCTTTTCCTCTTCCTCTTCCTTTATCTCTCCCTCTCCCTCTCCCTTTCCCTCTTATTCTCATCCTCATCCTCATTCTCATTCTCCCTCTTCCTCTTCCTTTTCATTTCCCCCTCCCACTTCCTCTCCCCTTCTCTATCCCCATGGGTGATTGGGAGGAGTGGTTAAAGGGCGGTGCCACAGTAGCAGGAGAAAGAAACAGGACGGTGCCACAGTGGCAGGAGGAAAGGGCGAGATCGGTGCCAAAATTAAGGAATTCGGGTGGCACCAAAATGGTAAATAATAAGAATAAGAACAACGCCAAAGTGGACAGAGGATGGAACCAAAGGGGTAAAGGAAGTGGTGCGGATAAGGATCGGGATAAGGATAATGCCAGAGTGACGTGGAGGATATGATGAGGGAGATAAGGAGAGGAAGGATGAGGATAAGAAGAGGATTATCTAGATGAAAGGGATGAGGAGGAAGGATTAAATGGAGAGAGAAGAAAATAAGAGTACCGGAGAAGAAGCAGGAAAAGAACATCAACAACAAAAAAGAGAGAAAAATCAATGGACGCACAAAAATAATAACAACAGCAAAATCGAGAAAATATGAACATCATCCTATTCATCCATTCTATCATATCTATCTCTCCTTTCCCATTCCTTTCTTACCTAAGATAACTTAGGACCCTTTCGCTCCACCTCCTCTCCCGTTTCCTTCCTTCGGCACACTTGCCTTATCCACCCTAGCCACGCCCCCCTTCTCCTTTTCCTCCTTCGCCACTGCCCCTTCTATTCACTACCCCCCTCCCCCCTACCGCCCTTCTTCCATCCTTATTTACCGTGAGATGAGTTCCTCCCTATTCCTTCCCCCTTCTTCTTTCCCCTTCCCCCCCCTCCTCCCTTTCCCTTGTCTTTCTCTTTCTTACCTTCTCCTTTGCCTTTCCCTTTTCTCCCCCCTTTTCCTTCCCCGTCTTCTATCCCCTTCTCTCCTTTTTCCCCCTTTTCCCTTTCCTTCCCCTTACCCTCCTCCCTTTTCCTTCCCCTTACCCTCCTCCCCTTTCCTTCCTTCTTATTTTTAGGCCTTCACCCTTCCCCTTCCCTCCTTCTCCCCACCCCCCTTTCTCCTTCCCCCTACCCCCACCCCCACCCCTATCCCCTAGTCCCACCCTCCCTCCCTGCCCCTTCTTACCTTGGGCCACTTGGTGTTGAGTTCGCGCGCCTTGGTGGCATCCTGAAGGGCGTGGGCGAACTTGGCGAGCTTGATGTGGGCGGCGGAGCGGTTGGAGTATAGGATGTGGTTGTGGGGATCGAGGGCGATGGCCTCGGTGTACAGTGCCACGGCCGTCTCGAAGTCTCCGGACTGGCACGCGGCATTGCTTTGGCGCACCTTCTCCAGGAACAGGGCCTTCGACCCCCCGCCTTCTGCCTCGCCGTCACCCTCCAACTGTGGCGCGGGGGAGAAAAGGGAAGCTTTAGTGTCAGTGGCTCAGTGGGTGGCTCGAGGTTCTCTGGCGAGGTCTGGTTACGAGAGAGAGAGGGGGGGGGGAGAGAGAGAGAGAGAGAGAGAAGGGGGAGAGAGAGAGAGAAGGGGGGGGGGGGAGAGGGAGAGAGAGAGAGGGAGAGAGAGAGGGAGAGAGAGAGCGGCAGAGAGAGAGACAAAGAGCGAGAGAGAGAGAGAGAGAGAGAGAGAGAGAGAGAGAGAGGGGTGGGGAGGAAAGGGGGGGAGGGAGGATAGAGAGAGAGGGGGGGAGGGAGGGGAGAGAGAGAGAGAGAGAGAGAGAGAGAGAGAGAGAGAGAGAGAGAGAGAGAGAGAGAGAGAGAGAGAGAGAGAGAGAGGTGGTTGGGAGGGGGGAGAGAGAGAGAGATTTTGATTCTAGCATCATTATATTATAACATATAAAAGTATAGATTTAGTGACGTGCTTAAAAAATCTCGAGACGCCGCCAACCTCACCATTTAAGATACATTTCAATATCACATCAAAATATTTCGCTTTTTTATTCTAATATTCCTAATAAAGTCTCTAGTTTTAATAGTCTGAACCTCCTAGAATTTAAAACAGTATGGGACGCTGCCAATCTACAACTTGTTAGAAGAGAGAAATAAAATATTTAGTTTAAAGTGCATGTGGGGAGTAAATGAGGGTGCCAGTTGTTAATTTCCTCACAATGCAGATGATCACCATCATATTTATTATTCATTTATCAACCTATTCCTAAACGTTGGTGAACTACCTGTCCCTAAGAAAAGGACAATGAAAAACAGTGTGATTGATCTTACGTAACGATTTGGATTAAAAAAAACAGGATATGATACTTATTATTTATCATAGATTAGTGCTTAGTGCTTTATTGGTTTAGTAGAATGTGTACGATTACGAAATTCAGTTTAAGGGTACAAAAGAAACAACAATACAAGAGGATATAATAGAAAAAATAACCCAATACAATGCCTCAATATAAGAAAATACATTCCTTACAAAATACATTATCTTAAACAAATAAGAAAAATATTACAAGGCCAAGTATCAACTGCCTTACAATTTATCCACCAGCAGCAGCTCTCTGGATTTCGATTAAAAAAAACAATGTTAAAAATGTGACTAACTAAATTTATCCGTTTCTTATTACACCAAAGTCGAAAGAAAATTTCTTCTCAACATGGTAAGCGTATCCATATTAGCTGCGCGAGAGACTTCAGGGTTCACAAGCACGGCGTAAATAACATTAAGCAGATATTTTGAAATCCCGCTGCCCCTCTCCCTCTCTGAAGGTACTCCCTCTCCTTCTCTCTTCATTTTGGTTTCTACCTTTATTTATTTTTTTCATGTTTATTTTTTCCATGATCATTTTAATTGTTTTCTTTATTTAACTTCTATTCTTACTTTCACGTTTGTCTTTATTTCATTTTTTTCATATTCATTTATATTTCTCCTTATATGTCCCTTTCCCTTTCTCCTTTCTATTATTATTTCTTTCTTTCAGTCCCTTTGGAGAGCTGCATTACGATCTCCTTTATCCTTATGCGGTGTAATTCACCCTGTCGTCGCATTTACCTTTCAACCACAATGAAAAACAGTATCTTTGTATCATAGACGGTGGCTCATGAATTAACCAGGTCTAAAACTGCGACCGATGATTTATTCAATTATTATTATTATTATCTCAAAAGAGGTCCATTTGGTCTATTTTCCTCTCGTCTCGCCTCTTTTAATGGCAGACTTTTGTTACATTAATATAAAAGTCACTCTAATGCTATTGAAGTAAGCTTATTTTCCGTTTTAAATAATATATTGAGCAGTTTCTTTGACTTCCTTAAAATTTACATTAACATTGATGATCTTGAAATTTATGTTTGTTTGTTTTCTACTTTCCCAGTATTGGTATTAGCATTGATGGGACTTCTACTATTCATATCTGAATATATCTACTCCGTCGACTGTTATCCTGTATAGAATTTTTCTTATGTTTGTCTTGCATGTTCTTGCTTGGCTTTTCCATTAGTCATTATTCATTAATATATCTTGGTTAATTTGCTTCATACATACCATTTACGCTTTCATTTTGCGTGCTTCATTGTAATGTTCAATTTTCTTGAATAACATTTATTACAATTGCTATGGCTGCTGTTATTTTTGTTGCAGTTGTAATTATTTCTGATAATGCCATTCGCATCAATATTTTATCTTAATTACCGCAATGATTATCATGGTTGTTATTATTAGTATCACCATCATCTTTTT
>BOPN01003106.1:20000-22500 GCA_017312705.2 Penaeus japonicus | reverse complement strand
TGTGTGAGAATGAGTGTGAGATTTTTCTATCAAAAATTATATAGAGTTTGTATTGAAGCTACTGTAAATCTATTTTTGATATGTATGTATATCATTTTATAGATATTACTAGTTTTAACATTGTTTTTCAGGTAAAAGCATGTAATTGCACCCAAAAAATGGGAAGTGTCTTTTTCATTCATACTGGTAAAACAGTGAGAGAAAATATTGGCATGGTGTTAAGGCATGTTGCCAGTTCTAATTGTAGACTGGTCACAAATACTGTTACAAATGATAGTATTTGCAATTCTTGCAGGCTTTAATTGGCTTTGTGCCAGCCATATTCAATGTCAAGCATTATTATTATGGAATTGTTAACCAAATCATGCTGGGCCCAAGAAGTGGGTAGAATCTATTGATACCATGACAATGGAGTAAGCTCTGTTTTGTTCACTACATGTGTGTGGGAGTTTTATGGCTTCAACAGTATTGAGTTTTAGAGCCATGCCCGTCCAATGTCAATCTAATCCTTGTTTTGTTTTTTTAATGCTTCTATTTAAAATTAATTATCAACTTGTCTAAAATCTAAGACAAAAAGAAGAAAAATATTTTCTCTTATTATTTCTCTGCACCTTTGGTTTAATTGTCTTTTCTTATTTTATTAAAAAATATGATCTGGAAATCATTTTGGAAGGTTCACTAATGTAAGAAACAACACGGTCAACACAAAATCTAAAAGAATTTTTGATATACAGTAAAGCCATTGATGTTTTTTTAATGTATTTACACTTATCCATAAGCCTCTTAACCCAATGACGACGGTGCGTCACACCCGTGTGACACAGCCAAAAACTCCCGTTCCGGGGCGTCATCCTATTGTGACGATTTCATTGCAATATTGCAATCGCCCGGCATATGGGACTTCGCGTAGAAAGTGCACCCGTCGGGAAAGGGTTAACCTGTGCATAAATTTATGCCTCCCTGGACCTACAAAGCTGTCAAACTGCTGGGTCAAAAAGTCAGCTAGAATTATGAAAAAAATAAGATAATGCTGATATAACACATGACTTGCAAGTCACACACCAAGCCTGAAAATGATACCAGGATGGCTAGGCAGCTATTAGTGTTCTTAGGGGATAAACTGCTCTCCACACATACTGGGAGTTATTGAATGAGAGTGAAAAGTGTTAGATGGCTAGGATAGATTGTAGCTGGTTTCATACCAAGTACCACTTTGACCGGGGTTTAAGGGTGTAAGTTATTGAAGCACTTAGATATAATGAATATGAATGTTGGAAGAATATAAAGCAGGATAAGCAAAGATCTGTCCCTAGTATCTGGTTGAAGCTGGTACTGGTAATTACTCTCATGAACTTGATAACAGTGGGGTTGTTTTGGCTCTGCTCAGTCTTAACGCCTGGGTATTTCAAGCGCACAGGCCTAATACCCCAGCTATTTGCCCACTCTGGTCACATTATATTACATCACCTGGCTTTAACAGGTTAAAACATGTAATTTATGATTAAATACTGTTTTCAGCACAAAATTCCTTTCACACAGCAAAACATTAGTAGAGTGGATTTTTATCTATGATTATGCAGCAAAAGATTCCACTTTTAAAGAAAATTATGACAAGACTTTAATTTTCTCTCTCTATTATTCAGATTCTTGGTGCTGACAGAGTATGCTATGGCTTTGAGCATTCTGAAGTAGATCCTGAACAAAAAGTAATGACAATGAGGACCAGAAATGTAAGTTAAATTTTTCTCCCTTTTTTTGCTTATGTACTCGTATGTATACATTTTCTCCACCAAAGAAGTGTAATTTATGAGATTAATATTACTTTTTCTTGTTACAGCTTACGTTTTCTAATACAGTAAGCATGGATGAGCGTTTAGTATACTTCCCTGACCCCGCTGATGATGATAAAACTATTCTTCGACAAGAGACCATAATAACTGTAAAAGGTGTACCACTGACATCGTATATGGAAAATTATCTTTTGAATAGCATATCTAAAAACTCCTTCAAGGTGAGGTTTGACTGCAACTGTTGTTGAATTTCTCTCTCAATATAATTTCTCCAAAGAATTAAATTCCACGTGTTGTAGTAACCAGAACCATTTTATTAATGTCATATATTTAAAAAATGTTTTAATGATAATTATTAGATGTGTTATGTGCTCAGAAAGTTAGAGGAGACATTCTTTATTATAGTGTTTAATGACAAAACATTCTTAAATACATAATATACTTCAGTTCAGTGATAAAAAAAGCTGAATAAATTATTCTCTTAAGGTCAAACTAAAACTTACAATGAAAGACAAAGATGTATAAGCTGACATATTGATAAATAGTTTTTATATATTTTATTTTGTTATTTTTATTTCTTAGTACACAATTGGATTTTTTTATTGTGTTTTAACAGGGTCGAGATGCCATGGAGTTTGTCATAAGCAAGATCAACAGGGAAGTTGAAGAACTTATGACGACCTACAAGCGTAGTACAACTGAAATATTCT
>BOPN01003105.1:172500-175602 GCA_017312705.2 Penaeus japonicus | reverse complement strand
TATGTATACACACACACACACACACACACACACACAATAGAGAATAAAGATTTGAAGATCATCCACGCCAAAATAGGATGACAGACTTCGCAAATAGTTTATAAAGAAAACGAGCACCCAGACCCCTCTCCCCCACACACCCTAAAAAAAGAAAAATAGAATGGGATTTCTATCATCAATTATTAAGATGGATTGACTCATCCATTTGCCAGTTAACCCAAGACCGGTATTAGATTTCCCGTCGCCATTATAGAAAATGAAATCAGAATGTACGAGGCCCGAGGGGGAAGGAGGGGAGGGCAGGAGGGTAGGGGGGAATGGGAGGTCAAGGGGAGGGGAAAGAAAAGGGAGAGGTATTACGTTATAGGGAATATTTTAGCTTTATTTCCAATTACGAAGAAGGGAGAGAGGGGTGGTGGTTGAAAAGAGAGATGAGGAGATAGATAGATAGAGATAGATAGATAGATAGATAGATAGAAAGAGAGAGAGAGAGAGAGAGAGAGAGAGAGAGAGAGAGAGAGAGAGAGAGAGAGAGAGAGAGAGAGAGAGAGAGAGAGAATAGTGCATGGCATTTGCTCAGCAAATTTTTCTGTATAAAGGTGATGAAGTTGATAGCATTGGTCACGGTAATTTCAGATAATAGCAATGTAGAAAATAAGAATTGTTATTGGTAATGGTAATAGTAATAAGTGTCAACATTCTTGATAATGCTGTTAACAACAACAACACACCAACAATAAAAAATATTATGATATGAGTTATGATGATAAAAATAATGCTACTGATAATGACGAAGATAATGAATGTGATAATAGTATTAATGATAATAATAATGATGATGATTATGATCATGATAATGATGATGATTATGATAATGATAATAATTGTGAAAATTATGATAATGATAATGATAATGCTTATGATAATGACAGTAATAGCAATAATGATAACAGTAAAACAATGATGACAACAACAATAATGATAATAATAATACTGAAAATATTCATTGTAATGATGATGTTAATACTATTACTGCTATTACTTCAAATGACGATAATGATGATGCATGGTAATTATCAGTATAATGATAATCATCCTTATGATGAAAATAATAGAAAAAAAGATAATCTCAATAATGATAATGATCATAATTACGATAATAATGATTATAGCAATAATAATGATGATACTAAAGGCAATAATGACATACATAACGGTAGCAGCAACGACAATAACAACAAAACAAGAGCAACAAGAACAACAATGATGATGATAATAATGATAATGATAATGATAATAATGATAATAATAATAATGATAATGATGATAATAATGATAATAATAATAGTAATAATAATAATAATAATAGTAATAATAATAATGATAATAATAATAATAATAATAATAATAATAATAATAATGATGATAATAAAGATAATGATAATAATAATAATGATAATAATAATAACAATAATAATAATAATGATAATAATAATAACAATAATAATAATAATGATAATGGTAATAATAATGACAATATCAATACTGATATTATTAGTACAAAATTATAACTGAACAACAATCAACAAAAATAAGAATAAATTAAACACTTAAAACAACCTATAACAGCAAATTAATGAACTTTTAAACCAAGTACATTTCTTTGAACAACATCCACCCTCTACCTTAAACCCCCCTTTTCACCGCTTTACTTAATTCAGTTTAAAAAAAAAAAAAAAAAAAAAAAAAAAAAAAAAAAAAAAAAAAGAGTGAAGTGATTAATTTTTACTTATAAGATAAATGACTGAGATTCGTTGAGTTGCATTGTTTATCCGGATCGTACAAATATGAAACATGAATACCAATGATGATAATGATAATAATGATAATAATGATAATAATGATAATAATGATAATAATGATAATAATGATAATGATAATAATGATAATAATGATAATAATGATAATAATGATAATAATGATAATAATGATAATAATGATAATAATGATAATAATGATAATAATGATAATAATGGTAGTAATGATAATAATGATAATAATAATAATAATGACAATAATAATAATAATAATAATAATAATAATAATAATAATAATAGTAATAATAATAACAATAACGATTATGATAGTAACAATGATAATAATAATAATAATAATAATAATAATAATAAAGCAATACAAAACAATTAGTTAATTAACACAACAACAACAACAACAATGAAATGAAAGTTGAGGATTTAGAATAAAAGATAGATAACATAAATGAAACTGTGCATAGAATAATAAAACAATTGACTTGATAACACATTTAAAATGGAAATTTAAAATACGACAGCAATTACGGGAGCTTTGTGAGGGAAGCTAAGGTCGGGTAATTTCACTTTAAAATTACGCTTGTGGTGTAGTTGTAGCAGTGATAATTATAGTAGTAGCAGCAGCAGTAATAGTGGCCGTAGTAATAGTAGTAGTAGCAACAGTACTATTATTATTATTATCATTCTTCTTCTTCTTCTTATTATTATTATTATTGTTATTATCATTATTAGTAGTAGTCGTAGTAGTAGTAGCAGTAGTAGTAGTAGTAGTAATAGTAGCTGCAGTACTATTATCATTATTATTATTAGTAGTAATTGTAGTAATAATAGTAGTCGTAGTAATAGTAGTAGTAGTAGTAGCAGCAGAGGAAGCAGCAGTAGTAGCAGAAACAAAAAAAAAAAAACAGTAGAAGTAATAGATGTTGGTATTCAATAATGGTAAAGAAAATAGTTGTCACTAGTGAATTATTACCAGTATCGTAATTATGATAACACTGATAATGATAATATGAACAAATAGGATGAAACAAATGGAGATAATAATGTTATGAAAATGAAAATAGCAATAATAAGATTATGTGAGTAATTGCAATAAATGGCTGGTGCATGACGTATAGTAATAAAGAAAATGGAACAGATAAAAGATGATAACCCTGGTTAACTTTCTTCAAAGAACCCTAATGCTATTAATTATCAAGAAGAGTCACGGATCCCACACTTTTTTCTTTCTTTTTCCTTTATTTTCTTTATAATGTTGACAGCATATTGA
>BOPN01003105.1:137500-147500 GCA_017312705.2 Penaeus japonicus | reverse complement strand
ACCAGTTATACTTGACCAACCAGAAATTCGCACACTTTCTATAAAGGAAGTGTCAGGAATTAGACTCCAATCCCATCCGCTCGATGAGGATCAGTGGAGGCATCACAACAGAATGCAACTACAGAGTTGCTAAGAGGTGGATGCAGAATTTCTTCTTTATATATCAGGTACTGAGACCAGTTCTGACATTAGTCATGGATTTAGGTCCTGGCAATTTGTCGATATTGATATATACACGAATTATATGCCATGGTACAGATAATTTTATTTCTAAAATATTAAGAACATTAATGTTCTTCACATTGAAGCTGAGGATAGCCTGGGCAGTTTAGGCTTTCCATTCTAAGTCCGAATGCATCAGATTGGAACACCAAGGTTGAGAAAACTCGACTCTGCAATTGATCTCACTTGCCAGAGTTTGGAAAATTTGTGATTTGGGTTGAAGCTACAAGATTTTGATATCAAGTACAGTGTTAATTTAGGTGATCAAGTTTCTCTCTCAAGACCAGAACTTTAGCAGGCATTGGACAGTTAAATATACTGCTCATAGCATTGTTCTGCAGAAAATCAACCCCAGGACTTTGAAGGAGGCGCCAACATATATGCTAGTTATATTTTGTATTGGTTTTAAACGTATCAAGCAACGTTCTTTGATATTTTCCTGACTAAAACGAGAATTGCGTGACAATAGGTGTGAAGTAATCACCATGACGCAAGTAAGTCCTTTTCCACCTATCCACTTAACCTGGGAACATAAGGGAGTTGACAAAGCCTGGACATATGTTAGTTCTTGACAGGGTTCATTATTAGGCCAAGAGAAGCACACTTTTTACTGAATTTCATGATCACTTATTCTCCCTTACCAAAGACCTGAATGAGGATGTGACATTGCAAGGCCGTATAAGTCATTGTTGAGTTTGCAGAGAGTACATAAGTATATTGCATTGTGAAGGGGACAATACTCCCCCTTGTGGAGTACCTAACTCTAGTTTGCCTAAAGCACTAGTGCCATACTTTAACTTCCCTTGATGATAAATAATTCAAGAGCTTCTCCTTAACACTCAAGAGAGATCATGGAGAACTGCTGTTGGGAAGACCCTGTCAAAGGCACCATTAAAATCTGTGAAGTATGTAGACTGTACTTTGCTTCCATTTAGGTAGAAACATTTCTGTTCCTTTCCCTTTTTGAAAGCCAAAGACAGATGGCTGAGTTTGATCCCTGATCTTATGAATGAGACGAGTGAGAGGGATTCTTTTACGGGTTTTGGAGAACAGGACGTAAGTGAAATTGGTATAAATTCGACAGGATGTCTTAGTTTGGGGACGGGAAGGGTGGTTACATTGTATGAATTTGCTTTTATCTTATCAAAAAAATAATTTAACACTGAAATTTTCAGCAATTGTGTCACGTTTGTTATCAATCATTTTAGAGGGTATTGAGTTCTTTATATGTATGTCAAGCCAGAGGGAATAGTAATATTGGGTCTGTGATAATAAGTGTAGCCCACAAGTTTTGCATAATGAGTCCTAGTTTTGACTTCTTGAAGAAAGGACTGCTTGCTTCTTTTGTGTTTCGAACATTTTCTCTGTACATCTTGTGTGGGGGAGAGCGCAGTATCGATATCGTGGTGTGTGCTCCTTGTTCCCACTTTGAATAGTTTGCGTAAAACGGGGTAAGGGATTTGAAGACGGCACACCTAAAGGGTGCCATGCCTTCAACTATTTTGACTGATTTGGGGATTACCTCCCCTTCATGCGGTAAGATGACCTGTTGGGTCATCATCCCATTGGTTTTAACGCGCACAGAGGTGCCAGGGGAGAATTATTTCCACAGAGGCCTCTTGGCTTTCTTCCTCATCCTTGCCTCTTTGACTTCGGTACTGGCACCGCCTCCGCTGTGCACTTTACAGAGTGCGTTATACCTTCCCTACACAGTGTTCATTGTTCTGCTTATGGGCGGGGTCGATCGACGTATCCAAAACAGCCTCACATTTGTGGGCATGCGTAGGTATTTTCACTAATTCAACTTTCATTGTATATATTGTATATTTCAAAACTAAAAAGAGAGAGAGACAGAGAGACAGGCAGATGGACAAATGGAGAGAGAGGGGAGGGGAGAGGGAAAGAGAGAGAGAGGGAGAGAGAGAGAGAGAGAGAGAGAGAGAGAGAGAGAGAGAGAGAGAGAGAGAGAATATATATATAACAACTCGAAGTTCTCCATCGTGTTCGCTCACACTTCCACCAACATGCTTGAATACCTCTCTTCCCCAGGTAGCCCGAGCAATGCCTATATCTACCTCCCCTTAGAAGTTGAGACAAAAGGGGATGATGACCCATGATGACCACTCTCAGACTCATCAGCCGTTTCTAGTCTGTACCTCCACACCCCTCTCATAATTGCTACCTCCTTCCCCTAGGAATTTCGAAAGCCCTCCTCCGGCTCCGAACCTCCGCTGATCCTCCATGTCCTCTCGCCGAGGCCTTTGCTGCCTCTTTTGTCCCATCAGTCTTCGTGATCAGTCTTAATGCACCAAAACACGTGTTGAGAAAGAGAGAGAGAGAGAGAGAGAGAAATAGACACAGACTCAGACACACACACACGCACACATAGAGAGAGAGAGAGAGTGAGAGAGACAGAGAGAGAGAGAGAGAGAGAGAGAGAGAGAGAGAGAGAGAGAGAGAGAGAGAGAGAGAGAGAGAAAAGAAAAATAATGAGAATATATGATCAGGAAAAGCGTTTATGATTTTTTTCTCCTCACGTCTACCTCTCCCTTTCAATTTTACCCTACCAGTAATATACCTTGCCTTCCTTTGTTTGCAGCGTAGCTCCCAACGGCTGAAGGCTCTCGGGACTCAACAAAAGATAACGCTAAGACTCCATTATCATTAGCATGAAGCAGAACCTCGAAGGGAAAAGTGACGAAAAGTTGAACAATGAAGTATCAACATGTCTGCGTGTTGATGGAATTCAGCCATTATGTCCAGGGAAGAGACATGGGACCAGAGTCTTCGCAACCGACTTGAGACGTTGGCAAGGAGGCGACAAATGGTTTCAGTTCGGTCTTACGTGTATTTTTGTTGCTGTTGATTTTGTCGACTGGGAAGGAAAATGCCCGAAGAATCTTGAAGAAGAAGAGTCTTTGCAAACTTAAGGAGAACGATGTGCATTTAGAGTTAATTGTAAAGTGAGGAATCTTGTGCTATATGGAGACGGAAAAGAGAGAGAGAGAGAGAGAGAGAGAGAGAGACAGAGATAGATAATTAGATAGATAGATAGATTGAGAGAGAGAGAAACTCAAAATCAAATCACGAAAAATAACCCCTCAGTGATTATATGACGTTTGATCAAATCAATGTATAGTTATCTGATACATTCATATCCATTACGTGTTTTTGATATTGCTGCACACACCTCAACCGAATAGCAAATAAAAAAAAAAAAACAGTATGTGTCTCATTTTTAATATCCTGTAGATTTGGGAAAAGGCAGATATTTTGATATATAGAAAAATATTTATGTATGCATGTACATATGTCAAGGAAGATGGAGAGCGAGGAAAATGCGAAAGAAATGCCTCATAAGCTTTGGTTCAAGAAAGGCGAAAAACTTGTAATGCTTCTTTATTCTTTATGAGCGAAACTCTTGTCTCTTCAGAAATTTTATCATGCTCTGACAGAAAAAGCATTGACAGCAACATACAACCAATATATATATATATATATATATNGGCGGGGAAATATTGAGAGAAATGTATGTGTGGATATGCATATGTATATATATATATATAAATATATATATATATGTGTGTGTGTGTGTGTGTGTGTGTGTGTGTGTGTGTGTGTGATTATATATACACACACACACATTGAATACTTCAGTGAACACAAGGTTTGCATGCAACAAGGCTTGGAGGCAGGAGAACCTCTAGAGCTGGGGCGTGGCACAGATTACATACGATGAAGGTCCAGATAACACGCAGAGTAATTGCCTCTCTCAACTTGAAAAACGACTTTTGCAAGAGTGAATGTCAACAGGCGGGAGAGTGTAGCAACAACCTATTTCCGTTAGTTTAGGAGCTTAATTTATCGTCGGAGGATGAAAGTAATGTTTGAAGCCGTATTCAATATGCGGGACACACGCTATATAAATTTAATTGAGTAGGGCTTTGACGTCTAAATAGCGTATCACTGTTGCCACCTGAGGAAAGAAAAATAACCAAGAAAACATTGTTAAATACCCCCAAGATTACCCCCCCCTCCCCCCTCCCCCCAAAAAAGTAAAAAAAAAAAAAAAACAGGTTAAGTCGTACCATAAAAAATAGGCAAAAATAATATACATATTGCCTTGCGTATGGTATGGTTCATCATTCAGAAAGACAAACGAGCGGCGACTGACGTAATTAACATAATATTTTCTTAGCCGAGAGCCAGTTTATGTTATCTTGCTGTTATTGATAGATTGAGGCATAGTTACTATTATCATTTTGTTTTGTTGTTGTTCAGTATACATTGTCTGATATATATTTCAAGTAATTATTTCTCTTTAATTCAAATTGTAGTTTTTTTTCTTTTCTTTTCTTTTCTTTTTCATAATCAGTTCCTATTCTTGCTATTATTTTTATCATTATTATTGTTCTTATTATTATTGTTGTTTTTATAATCATTAACACTATCCTTATCTATCCTTACTATTGTTACTGTTATTATTATTTTATCAACAGTATTATTATCATTAATATTGTTGCTATCATCATCATCAGCACATAATCATTGTTATCAATGTCATAATCACTATTATTATTATCATTGTCAGTGTTATTATTATCATTGTCGGTTTTATCATTATCATTTTTATTATAATTATTGATATTACTATTATTATCATTATCATTATTTTCAAAACCATTATCGTTATAAATATGCTGTTCATCATTAATAATGAATAATGATAATGATACTCAGAAGAACGAACACACTCATGATAATAATAATTAAAAGAATATAAGTAGTATTAAATATAAAAACAATAACAAAAATAAGAATTTAAATAGTAATAATGATAATCATAAAGATAAAAACACTTACCCTTTGTGTAGCAACAGCAAATAATGTTTTAGTGAGACGACATGTTGCCACAAAATCATAATATTCGCAACTGTGTTTAATTAACATGGAATAAAATATGTATGACCTGACTTCAAAAATAGTAGTTCGTTTTAACTTTGTTGTGGTTCGTGGAAAATAAACTTAGAAAAAAAGAGAAAAATAGATGTGTGCAAATATTTAGGACCTACTTGGTATTTCAGCAAATTTACATGCTTAGAATGGACATTTTCGGTTACTAAGAGTATTGTAATTGAAGGAAACAAGTTGAATGAACCAACGCGTTGTATATACTAACACATACATATGTGGTAGTATATATATATATACAGTATCAGTCTATATATATTTAAAGAAGTGCATGAGTGTATACATCCATGCTTCATGTGCGCGCGTTATGGTGTGGTGTGTTGTGATGTGGTGTGGTATGGTGTGTTGTGGTGTGATGTGATGTGGTGTTGTGTGTTGTGTCCGTTTCTACGAAAGGCAAAGAGAATTCCTGATCCAAGTGTAATGTAGATCGCACAAGTTTAGAGGAGTTTGACTGACATACATATACATATACTGACGGACATATAGATAGATTGATGGACAGATAGATTTAGATAAGTAAATATTTTTTATGTGTGTGTGTTTTGTGTTTCTGGTTTTGTTTCTGTTTGTGTGTGTGTGCGTATGTATGGGTATGTGTACGAATATGTGTGTGTGTGTGTGTGCGTGTATGTGTGCGTGCGTGTGTGCGTGTGCGTGTGCGTGTGTCTGTGTGTATGTGTGTGTGTGTATGTGCGTAGATGCGACTGTTTTTTATGAAACTCTCTTTCCCATCCTTCAAATCCATCATAAACCCATATGACATCATCCCTATTATCCTACGCCAATCCTCTCTGTCTATATCATCCTCCCTCCCTCCCCTACTCCTACCAACCCCGCCCCCCTCCCCCCTCCATACTATCAGATCCGAAAGCCTAATCCTCATCTGCGTTCTAGTACTGTACTCACTCCACCCTCGAGTACTAACTCCAGTGCTAGTTGTACTGGAGTACTAACCTCACTCCCGCCTGTTCTCGCGGGATGAAATATGAGCGAGGAATTTATTTTCACGTCGACAAATTGCACGGCACATATTTTCACAGAATATATATATATATATATGTAGATATATATATATATATATATAGATAGATAGATAGATAGATAGATAGATAGATAGATAGATAGATAGATAGATAAATAGATATATAGATAGATAGATGGATAGATATAATAGATAGATAGATAGATAGAATAGATAGATAGATATAAATATATATATAGGCCGGAAAAGTGTATGCGTAATTGGCATTGATTTGAAACACAGGATCGGATCATGTGACAGACATATACAATCATTCTCCGTTATCTAAATGAAGACACCCAGCTATTGTTATATAAACAGACAATAAATATATATCTCTAATATCTAAAAAAAAAAAAAAAAAAAAAAACATCGCTCTAATATATCTATTCAAATATGATAATCGGTTTTATCTCAGATTTTCATTATTCATCAATTTCTTCCTATACGACTGGTGAATTTGGCATGGTTTAGCAAGGCTTCGATAATGCCAATATTCGTTTCACCTTTTTTGCTTAGGCTAAACTGTATGAAATTGCTTTTAATGACCTAACTTAAATGGATTTGACGATGGTCTATCATTTTTTTATCCAGGTCTAAGATTCAATTACCGTTAATTTCACACTTAATCGAATTAACCGTCGTATAAGTTTTATATCATATTCTACGCCTTTATCTAATACAGTTCTTATTCTAAATGAACGTGTTTTTTTTTCATTTGCTATGCATATGTTGTCAATATCGTTTAGGATTTGAAAATAATAAAAAGAAAATGTTAAGAAGGAACTCGTTATATCACATAACTATTTTTTCGTTCTAAACTTCTCCTACTGATTAACATATACAGTATATATATATATACAGTATTAGTCTATATATATTTATAGGTGTGCATGAGTGTACACATCCATGCTTCTTGTGCGCGCGTTATGGTGTGGTGTGGTGTGGTGTGGTGTGATGTAGTGTGGTGTGGTGTGATGTGATGTGGTGTTGTGTGTTGTGTACGTTTCTACGAAAGGCAAAGAGAATTCCTGATCCAAGTGTAATGTAGATCGCACAAGTTTAGAGGAGTTTGACTGACATACATATACATATACTGACGGACATATAGATAGATTGATGGACAGATAGATTTAGATAAGTAAATATTTTTTATGTGTGTGTGTTTTGTGTTTCTGGTTTTGTTTCTGTTTGTGTGTGTGTGCGTATGTATGGGTATGTGTACGAATATGTGTGTGTGTGTGTGTGCGTGTATGTGTGCGTGCGTGTGTGCGTGTGCGTGTGCGTGTGTCTGTGTGTATGTGTGTGTGTGTATGTGCGTAGATGCGACTGTTTTTTATGAAAATCTCTTTCCCATCCTTCAAATCCATCATAAACCCATATGACATCATCCCTATTATCCTACGCCAATCCTCTCTGTCTATATCATCCTCCCTCCTTCCCCTACTCCTACCAACCCCGCCCCCCTCCCCCCTCCATACTATCAGATCCGAAAGCCTAATCCTTATCTGCGTTCTAGTACTGTACTCGCTCCACCCTCTAGTACTGGAGTACTAACCTCACTCCCGCCTGTTCTCGTGGGATGAAATATGAGCGAGGAATTTATTTTCACGTCGACAAATTGCACGGCACATATTTTCACAGAATATATATATATATATATGTAGATATATATATATATATATATAGATAGATAGATAGATAGATAGATAGATAGATAGATAGATAGATAGATAGATAAATAGATATATAGATAGATAGATGGATAGATATAATAGATAGATAGATAGATAGAATAGATAGATAGATATAAATATATATATAGGCCGGAAAAGTGTATGCGTAATTGGCATTGATTTGAAACACAGGATCGGATCATGTGACAGACATATACAATCATTCTCCGTTATCTAAATGAAGACACCCAGCTATTGTTATATAAACAGACAATAAATATATATCTCTAATATCTAAAAAAAAAAAAAAAAAAAAAAACATCGCTCTAATATATCTATTCAAATATGATAATCGGTTTTATCTCAGATTTTCATTATTCATCAATTTCTTCCTATACGACTGGTGAATTTGGCATGGTTTAGCAAGGCTTCGATAATGCCAATATTCGTTTCACCTTTTTTGCTTAGGCTAAACTGTATGAAATTGCTTTTAATGACCTAACTTAAATGGATTTGACGATGGTCTATCATTTTTTTATCCAGGTCTAAGATTCAATTACCGTTAATTTCACACTTAATCGAATTAACCGTCGTATAAGTTTTATATCATATTCTACGCCTTTATCTAATACAGTTCTTATTCTAAATGAACGTGTTTTTTTTTCATTTGCTATGCATATGTTGTCAATATCGTTTAGGATTTGAAAATAATAAAAAGAAAATGTTAAGAAGGAACTCGTTATATCACATAACTATTTTTTCGTTCTAAACTTCTCCTACTGATTAACATATACAGTATATATATATATACAGTATTAGTCTATATATATTTATAGGTGTGCATGAGTGTACACATCCATGCTTCTTGTGCGCGCGTTATGGTGTGGTGTGGTGTGGTGTGGTGTGATGTAGTGTGGTGTGGTGTGATGTGATGTGGTGTTGTGTGTTGTGTACGTTTCTACGAAAGGCAAAGAGAATTCCTGATCCAAGTGTAATGTAGATCGCACAAGTTTAGAGTCTTCCCTCCCCCTTCCTTCATCTCTCCTTGGGATTCACACGCGAGTTGTGTGGACTTCCCCGTGGCCCATAATAAGAAAATCGTGTGAACAAGATAGCGCAAGATAGTCGATGTTTTCTTTCTTTCTCTCTTTCATTCTTTCGTTCTTTTCCTCCTCTTTTTCTGTTCTACTAGTTTTTTTGTTTTTTTTCTTTTGATTTTGATTTTTCTTTTTCTTTTTTCTTGTTCTTTTGATTCTTGTTTTCATGTCTTGTTTTATTTCTTTTTCTTCTTCTTTTGCTTCTTTCGACTATTCTTTGTCTTTTCCCACTTCCTTTTCCTTTCTCCTCCTCCTCTATCTTCTTCCTCTTCTTCATCCTCGTTTTCTTTTCTTCTTCTTCTTCTACGTCCAGTTTATCAAGTAAATTTTCTTAGAATCGCTTATCATAATTCAGTTTTCTAGAATTGTGAGGAGATTCGCCTTGAATTTTCATCGTAATTCTTTGTTCGTGAATATGTGTGGTTGGTTGCTTATTTATTTAGCTGTTTGTTGGTATTATGTTTAGGTTCCGGTTGTTTGTCTTATCTATCAATCTAATTATTTCCAAGGGTGTGTGTGTGTGTGTGTGTGTGTCTGTGTGTGTGTGTGTCTGTGTGTTTGTGTCTGTGTGTGTGCGTGTGTGTGTGTGTGTATATATACAGACTTGCATGCATTCACTTATGTATTCATTTATCTATATGTTTTAATGCATGCGTGTATGTATAGTGTATTCAAACTTCTGACCATATGAAACAACCTTTACCAAGGCCCCTTTTTTCTAAACTGAAGCTTAAAGGCAACAGTTCGCCCTTGTTTTTGAAAAGCATTACCCGAGCGGCCAAGCCTTCCTCCCGAGCCAAGGCAGGTGTCTGCCGGGTGACACCTGAGTGCCAAATAATTGAGACAGTGCCTGGCACTCGGACAACCTCCCCCCCCCCCCCCACCACACTCCTTCCCCCTCCCGCTCGCACCTTTGACAGTGACTACATCTGCCAGTAATGCTTGCAGGGGATAACAGACATAATGAGGCTTTGTAGGTATGCTTACATAAGTGGATGATTCAGTGCTTG
>BOPN01003105.1:122500-125000 GCA_017312705.2 Penaeus japonicus | reverse complement strand
AAGTGGAAGCGTAAATACTTTGAACACGGTTTTAATTAAGTGTTCGCATCTGACAATTAATAAGCTGCTATGATTTCTGTTATATAAGCAAAACGATTGATTAATATTCTTGGATACTGAATCCAACAATATATACACATATATTGTTTTAGCATAAATCAATTAATTTTAATCGTGTTTGATTGAAAATAAAATGACAACGGAGGTGTGAACTGTTGCATGATATTGACATTTAAATAAGCCGATTATAATCATCCTAAGATATATCAAAATGTTTTAATCAATGATCAAAGTGTATTTGCTTCACGATTTCTTATTTGCGAGACGATAATTTTAATTTCATTATATAAATGATTAATATCATCTTTATCGTTTAGATCTACATTTTTTTTTTTTTATTCATCTATTTATTATCATTTTTATTTCTATTAGCATTAATGATATTGTTATCATTGTTCTTACTATTATAATAACTTTTATCATTATCACCATTATAATTTTTAACATTATTATCATTATCATCATTAATATTATGATAATAAGTATCATTATCATTATCATCGATATGTTTAGAATAATTATTGTGATTATCATTTTTACAATCATTATTGTTGTTATCATCATCATCATTATTATTATCATCATCATCATCATTGTTATTATTATTATCATTAATATTATTATCATTATTATCATTATTATTATTATTATTATTATTATTATTATTATTATTATTATTATTATTATTACTATTATTATTATTATCATCATGATCATTATTATTATCATTATCATTATTATTGTCATCATCATTTATCATTTCAATAATTATCAATATCATCATCATTTCTTGCCATTATCTTTGTTATCATCGTAATTGTTAATCATATTACTATTCTAGTCATGACTGTTATTATCATTATCATTATTCTTGCTATCATAATGACAATACTAATGATAATCATAAAAATGATTATGATAATAGCAATGATTGTTACTATTATTGTCATTATTATTACTGTTATACATAAAAGTTATCATTGTTATAACGATTATGATGATGATAATGATAATGATAATAATGATAGTGATAATAGTAATAACAAAGATTATTATAATAATAAGGATCACAATGATAATGAAAATAAGAAAAATAATTACTATTATTGTTATCACCATAATGATTATCATAATTGTTGTTATCATTATATAATGATCATCATTATTATCATCATAATCATTATTACCATAATCATCATCATTATTATCATCCTCACATGATTATCATCATTGTCATTATCATCATAAAATTAGCATATTCATTATAATTTTCGCTTTTATTCTTATCATTATCATCATTGACAGTATCATCATTATCATCATCTTATTATCATCCATTATCAATATAACTAATTTCACTTTCATCATCATTATCATGTTTATTTTTATTGCTATTATTATCATGGTTATTGTAATTTTTATTTATATTATCATTATCATTACTATTATTGATGTCATCAACATAATTGTTATCATCATCATCCTTATCATGATCATGAACATTGTTCTCATTAGTATTACCAGCATTGTTCTTAGTAGTAGTTGTATTGTTATTGTTTTTGTTATCTTATTTATTATTATCAATAGCCTCACTATCACTATTACTATTTTCACTGTCATTTTAATAATTAATATTATTATCATTTAAATCATTACTATCCTATAATAATTTGTATATTTTCATTAGGATTATCATTATATATATATATATATATATATATATATATATATATATATATTCATATATATCTATATATATATATATATATATATATATATATATATATATATATATATAAAACACCATCATCTCTGTTATTATAATCATTATCATCACTATCATCATTATTACGATCTTCATCATTAATCATCACCATCATTGTCACCAACACCATTGTCATTTATAAACGGAGTTAAAGACGTTCCGTGTATCAAACCTGGATTACGTTCAGCTGTGATTGATGACTATGGTCTTTGCGTGTCTCGTGAAGATTTTTCATTACAATTTGTAATTTAATTTACCAAAAACATAACTATTCAATCAACCCTTCCCCCCATGCCCACATGACTTATATTATCTGATGTCTTACGGAATAATCACATGATGATCACATAACTTACGGTCTCCGAAACTTTGAGAGCGATGATAATTAAGTTTTAAAAGAAAAAAAAGAAGAAGATCATCACGATCAGTAAACTGAAAAACAAGTTTAAAAAATCACCACACTATAAAACTCTCCTAAACTGTTTGGAGAAAGCTCTAATTCCCAATAAATTTTAGCCGCTTCTGAAAAATCCACTACGCAACGAAGAAAAAAATAGCTATATACATACATACATATATATATATATATATATATATATATATATATATATATATATATATATGTGTGTGTGTGTGTGTGTGTGTGTGTGTGTGTGTGTGTGTGTGTGTGTGTGT
>BOPN01003105.1:115000-117500 GCA_017312705.2 Penaeus japonicus | reverse complement strand
CAACGTTACAAACACTATAACAATGTTGCACGGAAAGGTTACGTTAGTATTGTAGTAGAGTCGTATTCTGAGACATATGTCATCGATAAAGCAAGCAAGGTGATGAAAACTATGATAATTATATTAATTTCAAACTTGTACAAACTGTCAAAGAGTAGAGTTGCATGTCACCTTTTAGATAAATCTTCTAAGTATAAATTCCTATACATTTCATTTTAAAGGTTACACGAGTTTGATGTTGATATAATCGTTGTATCGATCAATTGAACTCGTCTTTGCATAATTCAGATTGTCGTGGCCATTCTAAAGCTCTTTCTTTTCTGCAGAGGTAAATAGTATTTTGATAAATAAATGATGGAAGGAAGTTCAATGATTGTCCGGTTTGATTCATCTTTGACCAAATCTGATTATATTAAAATCCAGATAATTTCAATATACAAAAAACATATCAGGTGACTTACATACAGTTTCACACACGCACACGCACACGGACACGCACACGCACACGCACACGCACACGCACACGCACACGCGCACGCACACACACACACACATTGGCAGCAAATAATATTGTATTTGTGGGAGATCGCGTGACAAAATTATATATATCCCCTAAATTGTAAATTACTTTTGTTTTTATACTTGATTTTTATTCTCACTCTTTCCAAAAGTGGCATCCACTACATATAGACATGAGGTAAACATAATATGAATAATCTAACGGAAATTACCTTAGTTATACAGATAGCCATCGGAATATGTGTTATGGATGCGTTGCTTAATTTGAAATGCTTGAGATCTACCTGTACATTTTTTTGTTATATATATATTTTTTGTTTATTGTATTTTCAAGTTTTCGTACCATATACTGACACTGTATCATGCATCATCTCATTAATCACACATGATGTACCACCGTTGTTGATGCGGTGTTGCCTGATATATCATTTGATCTTTTTCCGTGTGCTTTCAACAAAATTGCCACGCAAGTACATAAATATTGCTTGAGTGACATTTAAGAATATATTGCTTATGGAATGCTTCAGATATGTAACTCTTAACCAATATTACCAAACTTATTTGCTACATGTGAAATGATCATCTAATTTTGAGGCGAGGATGTTTCTAAGAATGAGCATCTTATTTTGAGACGCGGATTCATTTGACAGTTTGTGCTGATAATTATTTGAAAACAGACATATTGGTAATAATCAGTGGCGCATCAATGGGAAAAAATGTGAATAATATATTCATCAAAGTGATTACGGTTCCACTAAAATTGATAATGAAATGACTAAACCTTTGAATGCATGTGTAAATTTCCACATACAGTTGCATACCTATGAAAAATCAACTAACTTTCTCTGCATGGTCCCTTGTAGGTGCTCTCCACTCTCCGTACCTGGCAATATTGCATTACCTCAGGTTGCCAAGAACCGCTACCGCAGCTGGCAGTCTGCACATGATACCTGTTGGATGACAATTTATTGGCAAGAAGCCATTGTGGAAATTAACACAAAATCTTATCAACGTAATTCAGTATAAACACGTTCATTGTGATAAAAAGAAAGAGGTGATCACTCACAGACGTTTCTAGGAAAACATATATGAAGCTTTAAAAACTATAGCCTCAGCCATATTAAAACAACATTTATTCATTACTTCATATCTGTAAGGTGCACCGAGAAATAACTGACGTTTCGATCGTTCAATTATAAACGACGCTAAAGCAACCCAAGTAACATAATTGGAGGAAAAGAAAGAGAGAGAGAGAGAGAGAGAGAGAGAGAGAGAGAGAGAGAGAGAGAGAGAGAGAGAGAGAGAGAGAGAGAGAGAGAGAGAGAGAGAGAGAGAGAGAGAGAGAGAGAGAGAGAGAGAGAGAGAGAGAGAATGAATTAACCAACAGGCGTAGAGTCCATGAAAAGGTAAAATGCATTGTATATGTACCATTTTCCTGTTTATATTGTGACTAACACTGCCTTAAAAGATATATTGTTTAATATCAACTATCATTATTCACGATTAGCCTCTATTCTATAATTGTTATAAGTTATGTTATGATAATCATAATTATCATCATCATTCATATTCTTATTTTAATTAAAACCCATAGCCCATATAGCTCATCACAAAATGTATAGTATCATAAACATGGACTTCTTCATTCTTACTTTCTATAACTCAGAACATAAAAACTATTCATTATTCACCGTAACTTTTCTGTCAGTCTCTTTTTCACATTCTTCTTATGATCATTGTTATCTATTGTTATCATTATCATTAGAAATATTTTTATGAGTTTGGTAACATCATTATTATCGTTACAACAACTGTAACACTTCATTATTGCCTTTATGAATATAATTAAGATAATGATAACAATAAATATGATCATGAATGTACTTTAAGTCCTGATGATGGTGATAATACTGGCAATAATGCAAATCTATCAACAACCATTAAAATGAAGATAAATCCACATTTGAACGAGCGAGTTGCT
>BOPN01003105.1:60000-65000 GCA_017312705.2 Penaeus japonicus | reverse complement strand
AAAACGCCATAGGAAAAAGACATAAAACCCCTATCAAAAAAAAAAAAAAAAAAAAATAAAAAAAATAAAATATATATATATATACATATATATATATATATATATATATATATATATATATATATATATATATATATATATATATATATACATATACATATACATACAAGAATGAAAGCATGCCTCACATAACATCAACAATTTCTATCACCAGCATTTTAAATTCACACGGAACGTAAAAGGTTTTCAGCCCCAAACCTACAGTGTAACCTTGTTTCATCCAGGCTGCCATTTGATCCAAAGTATAGCAATACCAGTGGAATGGTCGGCTTGCAGGAAACAGCTGACGGCGAAGGTGAAATGAGAACAGAGATGAATTTGCGTTCAGTCCTTTTAGAAAGTCATTTGTATATTTATTTGATTGTTCATTCCTTTGTTTGTGTTTTGTTTATGGGTATTATCCTTATTCTTATTATCATTGTTATTATTATTGTCGTTATTACTATTAGTATGATTGTTGTTATTATTGATATTATTATAATTATCATCATTATCATTATTATTATCGTTATCATTATTACCATTATTATCATTGTTATCATTATTGTTATCGTTACCGTCATTATTGTTGTTATTTTTTCTCCTGTTTCTTGTTATTTATTTCATTATTATCATTATTGTCATTATCACTACTATTATCATTGTTTTTATTATCATAATTATACTTTTTCCATTATCATTGTAATCGTTATCATTGCTGTTATTTTTTTGTCATTATTATAATTATTGTTATTATCATCATTACTTTTATTTCTGCTATCAGTATTATCATCGTCATTATTACTATTATCATTAATTTTATCACTATTGCTATTATCATTATCATTACCTTTACTGTTATTGTTATTCTCATTACCATTAGTATTATCCTAATTGTTATCATTATCATTATTATTATTACAATTATCCCCATTATCATTATCATCCTCATTGTTAATATAATAATTATTAGCATCATTATCATCATTGTTATAATCATTATTATCATAATTATCATTATCAGTGTTTATCATTATTGTTATTATTACTCTTATTATCATTATCTTTTTTAATATCATTGCTATCATCAGCAGAATAATTATGAATATTATCAGCACTATTATTATTATCGACATTACTATCATCATTAGCAGTTGAAAGAAAAAATGTAGTAGTAATATTGTTATCTTTATTGCTCTTGTTACTATTTTCATTGTCCTGATTATCATCATTATTATAATCCCTTTTATTATTCCTGTGACTTTAGTCATTATTATTATCAACATGTTTTCATCGTGATTATCATTATCATGATAATCATAAATATCATTTCTATTACTACTATTATTACCGATATCATTTTCGTCATCACTATCATTATTTTGATTATTATCAATATTATTTTCATTATCATTGTTGTCCTCATGTTTATCCTTATCATTGTTGTTACCATTATTAACCCTAATATCATAATTAATATATCATTATTTTTATTATTGTTATTGTTATTATAATCATTATTATTGTTACTATTATCCTTATAACTATTAATATCCTTATTGTTATTATAACTGTTATTATTATTGTTAATATTATTATCATTGTTATTGTCATTATTATTATCATTACTATTATCATTACAATTATCATCCTTATCATCATCATTACTCTCAAGGTCATCATCATTATCCCTATCATTACAAATAATTTTATTATTATGATCATCCTCACAAGCATCACCAGTATCATTATCCTAAAGAGATAGAGAGGGAGAAAGATAGATAGAGAGGGAGAAAGAGAGGGAGAGAAAGAGAGAGAGAGAGAGAGAGAGAGAGAGAGAGTGAGAGAGAGATAGTGAGAGAGAGAGAGCGAGAGAGAGAGAGAGAGAGAGAGAGAAGTGAGAGCTAGAGCTAGAGAGAGAGAGCGAGAGAGAGAGAGAGAGAGAGAGAGAGAGAGAGAGAGAGAGAGAGAGAGAGAGAGAGAAGTGAGAGCTAGAGCTAGAGAGAGAGAGAGAGAGAGAGAGAGAGAGAGAGAGAGAGAGAGAGAGAGAGAAGTGAGAGCTAGAGCTAGAGAGAGAGAAAGAGAGAGAGAGAGAGAGAGAGAGAGAGAGAGAGAGCTAGAGCTAGAGAGAGAGAGAGAGAGAGAGAGAGAGAGAGAGAGAGAGAGAGAGAGAGAGAGAGAGAGAGAGAGAGAGAGAGAAAGAAAAACACTCCCAATCACTCACTCTTTTGATCCTTTTCTCCCCATCCCTGGCCACTCCCCCTTTCCCCTTCCCCTTTCTTTTTCCCCTTCGCAAGCTAAATCGCCCCAGTGGGAAAAATTACAAAGGGGAATCCCACTGTGTCTCAGCTCCCCCTATTTGCCCTCAAGCCGTAGTTTCCCTTTGCTGAGTTGGAAGCAACAGCTGTGTTAGGTATCAAAGGTTAAGTTACTGTAAGTTAAATGTGATGTCGTCTAATTGTAAGACATTTGTGTGTAAGAGTTCTTTATATGGCTGATATATATATATATATATATATATATATATATATATATATATATATATATATATATATACATATACATATACATACAAGAATGAAAGCATGCCTCACATAACATCAACAATTTCTATCACCAGCATTTTAAATTCACACGGAACGTAAAAGGTTTTCAGCCCCAAACCTACAGTGTAACCTTGTTTCATCCAGGCTGCCATTTGATCCAAAGTATAGCAATACCAGTGGAATGGTCAGCTTGCAGGAAACAGCTGACGGCGAAGGTGAAATGAGAACAGAGATGAATTTGCGTTCAGTCCTTTTAGAAAGTCATTTGTATATTTATTTGATTGTTCATTCCTTTGTTTGTATTTTGTTTGTAGGTAATATCCTTATTCTTATTATCTTTGTTATTATTATTGTCGTTATTACTATTAGTATCAGTATTGTTATTATTAATGTTATTACCATTATCATCATTATCATTATTATTATCATTATCATTATTACCATTATCATCATTATCATAATTATTGTTCTCGTCATCATTGTTTTTTTTCTCCTGTTTCTTGTTATTTATTTCATTATTATCATTATTGTCATTATCACTACTATTATTTTTTTATTATCATCATTATATTTTTTTTTCATTATCATTGTAATCATTGTTGTTATTTTTGTTGTCGTTATCCCTGTTGTTATTTTTGTTTTCGTTATCATTATTACATTTATTGTTATTATCATCATTATTTCTATTTCTACTATCAGTATTATCATCATCATTATTATTATTATTACTATTATCATTATCTTTATTACTATTGCCATTATCATTATCATTATCATTACTGTTATTGTTATTCTCATAACCATTATTATTACCCTAATTGTTATCATTATTGTTATCATTATCATTATTATTATTACAATTATCCCCATTATCAATATCATCCTTATTGTTGATATCATCCTTATCACCATTGCTGTAATCATTATTATCACAATTATCATTATCAGTGTTATCATACTTATTGTTATTATTGCTCCTATTATCATTATCATTTTTGATATTACCATCATCAGCAGAATAATTATAAATATTATCAGAACTAATATCATTATCGACATTACTATCATCATTAGCAGTTAAAAGAGAAATAGTAGTATTAGTAATATTGTTATCATTATTGCTCTTGATACTATTTTCATTGGTTACCATCTATTATTATTACCATCCCTTTTACTATCGCTATGACTTTTGTCATTATCCTTATAAATATATTGTTTTCATCAAGATTATCATTATCATGATAAACATAAATATAATTTATATTACTACTATCATTATTGTTACCTTTATTATTATCATTATCCTTATCATCACCAATATCAATATTATTATAATCATGATTAGTAGTAGCATGATCATTATTATCTATATCTATTATCATCAGTATTATTTTCATTATCATTGTTATCCTCATTTTTATCATTATCATTATTGTTACCATTATTAACCCAGATATCATCATTATTATCATCATTAATATTAATATCATCACCAATATCATCATCATTTATATCATCATAATCATGATTATGATTACAATTATTATTGCAGATATTATTATCATTACTATCAATATCATTATTTTTATTATTGTTATTGTTATCATTATCATTGTTATTGTTACTATTATCATTATAACTATTAATATCATTATTGTTATTATAATTGTTATTATTATTGTTAATATTATTATAATTGTTATTGTCATTATTATCGTTATTACTATTATCATTACCATTATCATCCTTATCATCATCATTATCCCTATCATTACAAATAATTTCATTATCATGATCATCATCACAAGCATCACCATTATCATTATCATAATTGCCATTATCCTCATTATCCTCATTTATTCCTTCATCCAGTCAGTTAAGGGTCAAGGACACCAAATCCATCTTACATTTCATATACGAATAACAGATTCATTGATACAAAATACGGCCCTGTAACTTTGTCCATCATCCTATCTCTTTTTCTCACTCCCTAATAAGGACACTTTTTTTCAGTTATCTTTATGCATTTTTAATATTAATGGCTATTTCTATATCTTTCTTTTATGTCTCTATCTGTCTATGTATGTGTTTGTGTGTCTGTCTGTTTGCGTCTGTTTCTCTCCCTTCATCTATCTCTGTCTCTGAGAGAGAGAGAGAAAGAGAGAGAGAAAGAGAGAGAGAGAGAGAGAGAGACAGAGAGAGAGAGAGAGAGAGAGAGAGAGAGAGAGAGAGAGAGAGAGAGAGAGAGAGAGAGAGAGAGATATATATATATATATATATATATATACACACACATACATATACATACACATATATGCATACACATTTTCTGTCGGTTTAGGTAACGATAGAGAGCAGAGGAGCTGAAAACAATTTACGGAAAAGAAAAAGGAACTTTGCCCTGGTAAATAATAA
>BOPN01003105.1:22500-25000 GCA_017312705.2 Penaeus japonicus | reverse complement strand
ATTATCATTTTCATATTCATTAGCTTTTGAAATCTTTGAAATTTAACTAGACAACTTTATTTTATTTTGATTACCCAAAGATACAGAGTAATGGACAGAAAACACACCAGAATAACAATATTTTATATATATTCTCCTTATATGTTATTACAAGGACATTAACATCGCTATTCCTCTTATGTCTGACAGGATGGAGCCGGGAACAATTAATTGTTATCATTATTATTGTTATCATTATAATTGTTATCATCAATTTCATGATCTTTATCAGATTTGTTTATCACTAATATTGTTGTTATTACTTTTATCAATGTTATTAATAATTTAATCAATGCTATTGTTATCATCATTGTTATTACTATTATCACGATTGTTATTACTATTATCACTATTAGTGTTACTATCATTATTATTGCTTTCATCATTAACATTATCATTCTTACTGTGTTATTCCTATCGTTTCTTATCATTGGTGTTATCGCTATCATTGTTAGTATCATTATTATTCATCTCATGACGTTTTGGTTGTTATTGTTATTTTCATCATCATCACTATGATGATTATCGCTATTCGAATTATCATTATCATATTCATTATCATCAGTAATTGTTGTAGTTGTAGCAGTATCACTCATGAATACACATATATCATTCTACCTATCTATATTTCTGTCTATCGACCCATTAATTCATCTATCGATTCTTCAAGCTCTCCTCTTTTTAACTCCTTTCTCTCATTCTCTCTATCTATCTCTCTTTCTCTCTCTCTCTCTCTCTCTCTCTCTCTCTCTCTCTCTCTCTCTCTCTCTCTCTCTCTCTCTCTCTCTCTCTCTCTCTCTCTCTCTCTCTCTCACACACACACTCTCTCTCTCTCTCTCTCTCTCTCTCTCTCTCTCTCTCTCTCTCTCTCTCTCTCTCTCTCTCTTTTTTCTCTCTCTCTCTCTCTCTCTCTCTCTCTCTCTCTCTCTCTCTCTCTCTCTCTCTCTCTCTTTCTCTCTCTCTCTCTCTCTCTCTCTCTCTCTCTCTCTCTCTCTCTCTCTCTCTCTCTCTCTCTCTCTCTCTCTCTCTTTATCTCTCTCTCGCTCTCTCACTCACTCTCCTCATTCCCCAGCTCGAGTCAGTCAATTGGCTTCTCCCTCTTTAAAACACAGCCATAACAGTGGAGGTTAACGTAATTTTCGGATTAGCGGGGGTTTCTCTCCTGGCTTGTGTTTCTAAGCTGAAGGGTTTTTATTAAATAAGCCTTACGTGTCAATAAGAAGACGCGTTATTCTAAACTATAATTACTGTCTGGGCTCCACCAAACCTCCTTCTGATAATTGGTAATCGTCTCTCACCGACGCTGTAATTATCACCGCGATAAACGGGGAAATCTTATCGGAAATGGTAATGAAAGGGGATTGAGCGAGGGGAGATTATGGGGTGGGGTGTGGGGGAGATAGGGGAGGGAGAGGAGATTTGGGTAGGTAGGGGAGGGAAGGGGTAAGGTCATCATGAGTCGTAATCTATAAAGATCGTCCTTGGAAAACAATGTATGTCCTTGCACCATTGCAGATACGTACACGCACCACTACATATGTCAATGCACGAATACAGATAACCATAGAGGCACACACACAAAGAGGCTCTCAGAATTCATAACATACGCACACACACACACACATAAACAACACACACACACACACACTCACACATACAGTCCCTCCTTCCTGCTCCCCCTACCTACCTTCCTTCCTCCCTCTCCTTCCCCAAACCATCGCCTACCCCCTTCTTCCCCCTCCTCTCCCCCTACCCCCATCCCCCTCCTTCCCCCTCCCTCTTCTCCCCTCCTCGTCACGCCACGCTCACCACACGAGGCTTCTATAATTAACCTTGTGATAAAAGTGTTGTCAGGGGAATAATAGAATCAAGGCGAGACACGGGAACGAAAAGTGAGGAGAAAGTGGAATGGGGAATGAGGGAGGATGAAGTGGGGAGTGGGGTGGTAATTATGCTTGCATACATACTGCAAGTATGAATGTGAAAGATGCATATTCATATACATAAATACATGCATACATACTCTGCATCCATGTACACATACATATATACATCTATGCGCATATACATCCATCTATCCATACATACATACATGTATAAATATATGAATGCATAGATAGAGCACTGTTTTAACAATTTTGGGACTGGAGTGACACAGGTAATAGTAGGGATAATGATAGTCATAATGATGATAACAATAATAATGATAGCGGTGACAATCAAGATGATAACAATGATAATAATCATAACAATAACAATGATAATATTGATGATGATAACATGATGCTAATGGTTATAATAAGGATAATAATGATGTCAATGATAATAATGATAACAATGATTGTGAGCATACTAACAGGAAACAATAATTACAGTGATAATAATAACAATATAAATAACATGACAACTGATACTGATAATAATAATGATACTATTCCACGATTACTAGTACAACTGCTAC
>BOPN01003104.1:167666-170166 GCA_017312705.2 Penaeus japonicus | reverse complement strand
GTGTGTGTGTGTGTGTGTGTGGGGGGGTATAGGAGAGTGGAGAGTCGAGTGAATAGAGAGCAGCGGGTAAATGGAGGGAGGGGGGGAGGGGGTAGAGAAGATTAAAGAAAAATTAAGAAAGGGAGTATAGGATAATAAGGGGAGGGGTGGAAGGAAGACTAAAGGTAAGAATGGAGGAAAGAATAGAGAGAAGGATGGAGGGAAGAATTGACAGAAGGAAGGAAGAGGAAAGCAGAGAATGTATAGGGAGTGGGTGATGGAGGGAACTGGAGGGAACATGGAAGGAAGGAAAAGGTAGAAGATGGAAAGAGAGTAACGAATAACCACACGCAAAAGGCAACCTAAATACCTAAATACCCTGTAATAACATTATATTATAATCTATATTTCCTCGACGTTATATAATCTTACGATAACCCTTGAATATTCCTCGTTTACCTAAAGCCATAAATCACATAAAACGCATATTTCCGTTAATTTAGTTTATTGCTAAAATGATATAGGAATGTCCTCTTTGCAGGTCATGCAGAGAGGTTGGTTTTATCGCTAATACAATGTTTTTGATAAGGTGTTTATAAATATACAAATATTCCGACTGGATCAAAAACGGTCTAGCAGAGAAATGGTTTTTATTTCTGTTAAACTTTAATTGTTTTACTTTCATTCATTTATCGACAATGATAAATGGCGTGTTTTTAATAACCCTTGAAGCCTTGTGGGTATTTCTGACTTTTTATTCAATGAAAAATACTTTCTTTCTAAGAAATGTTAATGTGATATGATTTTTATAAGGAAAACAACAACAACAAAAACTGCAAGTAATTGTTATGCATCTACAATGGACTTTAATGAAGGACAAAAAAAGAAGAAGAAGAAAAAAAAAGCCAACTGTATACTGAATACTTTTTTCATACATCAATTTCATAAAAGAATGTTTATTTTCATTTTAATATTATTATTATAATTTTTTAATGCAATTTTCGAGAGAGATAAAAAAATGAACAGATAAAATCCTAATCTTAGCTTCGTTCTCCTTTTCCCTCTTCCTACGAACACGAATAACAATAAGATGAAAAGAAATCCATTAATCTGTCTCTCCCTTTCTCTGTCCAGCCTCCTTCTCTCCCAAATCTATTTTTTCACTATCTTTTTCCATAAAGAGAATCCCATTCATTGCTGACCTTGTCTCTGTCTCTTTATCTCCCTTCTTCTTTACCTTTTCCTATTCCGCCATCTTTATCTTACTACTCATTTTTTTTTTCTTTTCCTTCTTCTATTTCTTGTTCTGTATTTTCTCCTCATTACAGTATTGTTATCGCTCTATCTCTTGTTCTTCATATTTTTGTCGTTATTGTTATTACTGTATTATTTTCATAATTTTCATAATCATGATAGTTTTTATCATTATCATTATCATTTTCAATTCAATTATCCTTATCATCACTATTATCGTCATTGTTATCATCGTTATCATTATTATCGTCCTTAAGAACATCACTAAAATAATTGTCATAATTAACATTATCATAGTCAACATCATCATTATCTTCATTACTATCATGAATATTTTCCTTCTCATTATATTTCTCGTTAACATAAGCCACCACCATCACCCCCCTCCTTCCTTCTCTTCCTCCTCCACTCTCCCTCCTCCCCCTCTACCCTCTTTCTCCCTCTACCCTCCCTCCTCCTTCTACTTCTCTCCCTCTACCCTCTCTCCTCCTCCTCCTTCTCTCCCTCTACCCTTCTTCCTCCTGTCCTCCCTCCCTCTTCCCTCCTCCTTCCTGTCCTCCCTCCTCCCTTCTCCACCTACCACCCTCTCTCCTCCTTCCTCCCTCTCCACCCTCCTCCCCCCCCCCTACCACCCTCCCTCCTCCCTCCATCCACCCTCCTCCCTCCAGCCTACCTCCCCCTCCCTCCTGTCCCCCACCCACCCTCCCTCCACCCTCTTTCCTCCCACCAACCTTCCCTCCTCCATCTGTCCTCCCTCCTGTCCTCCCCCTCCAACCTCCCTCCCCCACCCACCCTCCCACCAACCCTCCTTCCTCCCACTCTACCCACCAACCCTCCCTCCCCCAGCCTACCCCTCCAACCTCCCTCCTCCACCCACCCTCCCTCCAGCCTCTTCCTCCATATGCCCCATCCTCCGCCCCTCTCGACGCGTGATGTATAGATGGCGCTGGGAAGAGTTCGAATAGCACACGGGGATGGTTATGGCTCGACTGGACCCCTTCCAGAATCATTACGACTGTGCCTTAACTCAGGGTCGTGCAAGCCTTTATCTTCATTATATAGCTTCCGGTGGAGCGCCGAAGCCTTTATATGGGTCTTTCTATTCCTTCTTCCCCCCTCCCCCCTTCTCTCTCTCTCTCTCTCTTTTCTTCTGTTTGTCTTCTTTTCTTCTGTCTGTCTTCTTTTTCTTTTCTTCTGTCTGTCTTCTTTTCTTCTCTCTTTCTTGTTTTTTTTCTTCTCTCTCTCATCTTTTCTTCTGTCTTTTTTT
>BOPN01003104.1:160166-162666 GCA_017312705.2 Penaeus japonicus | reverse complement strand
CTCCTACTTCGGGAAACAAGTGACAATCGATACCTTATTCGGTGAGCTACGGTATTTTTTTTCCCGTAGGCTTAAATTACGGCTTAAAAGAGGTGAGATACAGAATAAAAAAAACGGAAAATATTGTAATGGAAGTATCATGTTTGATCGCCTTGTTTCACTCATTATTAAATAAATAGAAAATGATGAATGCATTTATTCATAATCAGTGAAAGTATAATATGCGTGATATTTTAGGATACATCCTACTTTACCCTTTCATTAAGATGAACAAAGAAAATATTTGAATTCAACCAATCACAGCTCAAGGATAATAGCCGATAAACGAATTAAGTGCAACCCTGAATTATGAACCATAAAAAAAGGAAGAATTTTGTATCCGCGATGTAAACTTTGAGTCTTTTGTCTTTTTGTAACCTTTATCGACAGGAATAATAGAAACACATGTAGCAAAGGGTAGTACTGCCTTCAGAAGGATATAGGAGTTTGTAGGGATATTTGGTGGCATAAAATGATTTAATAACATGATCAGTGGATCACCGTGTCTTGTAGATAAGGATAATAGTGTAGAATAAACAAATGGCATTTATGAAATGAATCATAATCATATATAAGTAGATGGATTAAACAAAACTAACAGCCAAAATAAAACAAGGGAAAACGAAAATTCAACCCTTTGGTAGAGAAGAGAAAAAATATAGCACGTTTTTCATGGCGTGTGGAGAGGGGTGTAAACAATACTGACTAGTGTTCAATAGACATTCAACAGGGCCGTGACAGCAGTACATGACAAATTTGAAAAATATATATGCATGTTGCATGTGATAAAATAGATTAGCATAGTATGATAAAGTTAAACATTGCAGTAGTGGTAACATACATTAGTATAAAGTATTATACAGTATTATGTACTAACATTTCTTATTGTGTGATAATAGTACTATATGCTGTATTATCATTAAGTTATAATTATTAATATATTACAGTATATATGTAATGTAACGGTATATAGAAAGACACAAAACTATCCTTAAATGAACAACACTCTCCAAACAAAAAATACAACGACTTTATTCTTACATACCTTTGATAAAAATACATGTATATATAATACTTTACTCGCATTATTTGTTGCAAATGATCAGAATATTTTCCATTGTTGAAAAAAGGGAAGCAGATGGAATTCCTTCACCTCTAAGGTTTCCTTTGTCAAGAAACTGTATTGAAACCCCACAACACAAAGAAAGTCATGTACATGTATTAAAGTTCAATTGAATTCTTATAATAAGGACGTCTACCTTCTGGGAATGACAGAATGCCTATGACTTTTCTTAACGAGAAAATATATATATAAATATAAAGCCGATTGCTCCTGGCATCTAGCATCTGCAGTTCCCGGAAATGTTGCTTACACTTATAACCTGATTCATATAGTAGATCGAAATAATGTAATTTGTATTGCATTACTCTTTGATTCAAACTCCTTTGTCTGTTGAGGATCAATTTCTGTTAACCCTGATGTCTGTGGTGTTCAGTTTCTGTTGTTTCTTATTGTGGTATCATTTGGCACTCATTGTTTGTTGGTACTTAATGTCTGTTGATACTTAATACTGTTTCATTCAATATCTGTTGGCACCTATAGTCTGTTGGCCCAGTCTGTTGGTATACAATATACATTGGCACCTAGTCTGTTGGCCCAGTTTCCTTGGCACTCAATGTCTATTGGTAATTATCTGTTGATGCTCGATGCTTCTTGGCACTGACTGTCTCTCGGCACTGACTCTCAAATGGAGATGATTTTAAGAACCAGATGAATATAAAGAGAATGAAAAGAGATGTTATTTCGATAGCGGATGAGGAAGAAGGGGCAACGCGAAACTTATTCATATGAATGAAAATGAATAACTGCACAAAGGAAGAGATATAATTGATGTTTTATAACGCCGATACGTGCCAATTACATCTTTTCATGTGTGAAGTTATTCATGTTCTTTTATACTTTTATACAAGTGTCACAATGAACTCTATTTACGAGGAAACTTTTGATGTTATTTATGAAAAGTCATTCTTTGTTATATTTGATCAAATTCTATGATATGGCATCAATGTTAGAGTATAACGTTTACATGTTTATATATATATATATATATATATATATATATATATATATATATATATATATGTGTATATATATACATATATATATATATATATATATATATATATATATATATATATATATATATATATATATATATATATGTATATATATATGTATATATATATATATATATATATATATATATATATATATATATATATATATATATATATATATATATATATATAGTGTATATACACACACACATATATACACATAACACACCCACACATACATCTATACACATATATCTATATCTATATCTACATACTTTGAAGATCAGTCTGCGTATAAGATTACTCAATGTTAAAATCACTCATTCAATAAAAACACTCATTA
>BOPN01003104.1:132500-143270 GCA_017312705.2 Penaeus japonicus | reverse complement strand
TTCCCCTTTCAAAGAGGCACATTTTTGTATTGGCTTCTCTGTGTATGGAATGCGGTTTGCGTGTTCAGACTACGTGTTCTATAGATAAAGCGAACAAATGCTGTTTGGAATTCTTTCTTAGTTTAGGTTGTTGGGTCATCTTGCATTTTAACGCGCTTGGAAATAAAGCAATATGTGATTAGTATAAGAGTCTCAGTCAGTCAGTAAGTCAGTCAGAGTCTGTCTGTCTCTGTCTCTGTCTCTCTCTCTCTCTCTCTCTCTCTCTCTCTCTCTCTCTCTCTCTCTCTCTCTCTCAATAAACATCATAGTGATTATATGATTTTTTTTTAAATCTACGACGGCCGCAAAGTAACAAAAACAGATGCATACAAGGAAAGACAGAAAGAAAGAGGCAGAGAGGGAAAAGTGAGAGACGTCGCGGAGGAGAACTGCGAAGGTGAAGGTGACTGAACGTGACAAGTTAGTAAACGGGTGAAGGTGGAGAAACGTGTAGGTTTTCAGCACGAGGATTTGCACGTGTTGGGGCGAGGAATGCAAGTCACTTTAGCTCTCAAGGCTTGGGTAACGCACGACCCGACCTGAAGAAATAATTCCATCTGGTGCAGACGAATGCAGATTGACCTCATGCGATGTTGCTGTGATTATTCATATTTATGTTGTTGTTTTTTATCTTTGTATCAAGCTGATTAACTCTTTATATCTCCGTTCGCGTGTGATTCGTTGACGTTGGGAATTTATAGACAAGTCACCGAGTTCCTCGACCCGATCAACAGGTGTTTATGTGTGCGTGTTTATGGGCGTGTTTGTGAGTGTGTCTGTGTTTACGTGAGTGTGTGTTTGCATGTGCGCATGTCTCTAGAAGTGGGAAGAGATACGGGAATACAACCTTGCGTTACCGGAGTGCCACGGCCACCCCGACCTTTCCCCGTTCCCAGTGGCACTTGCGCCGCGACGGAACGGGCGTCCGCGGCTCTCGGAAGCACACGATTATTTCCTCGTGCGCTTCCGCCTCCTCGCTGGGAGAGGAATGACGGATTTGTGCAAAGCCACTTTCTTGCTACGCACAGAAGGCGTTTCCGAGGACAACAAAACAGCAATCCCTTGCCAATCAGACAGCATGATCAAAATCTCTATACAGAACATATAATAATCCCAATCGTCAACATACACATCTTCACATACACCCGCTTTCTAAAAATCTCCTCCTCCTCCTCCTCCTCCTCCTCCTCCTCCTCCTCCTCCTCCTCCTCCTCCTCCACCACCACCACCACCTTCTTCTTCACGCAATAATTGTCTGCAAGCAAGCTGGGTGATTGCGCGGCGAGGCCCCTTCACCCCAGTCAAGGTCCATCTTCACACGTCTCTGCGCTCGCAAAAACCAGGACTCGGCGATCACTGGGCGCCACCTGACCGTGTCTTCACAACACCCCGCTCTTATGCCTTGCTGTTTGTCTTATGGTCGCGCTTAAGTCGTTTTACGTAGTAATGGCACCCCTTTAAGAGTTTATTTGTATCGGGAGTCGTTTTTTTTTCGAACTATGATTGATATTCGTTAACGTTATGTTCCTTCTTTAAGTGTGGTTGTTCTTTTCGATTTACATGTTTGTTTTTTCAACTTTGACAAGTCTGTTACAAGATCTTTCCATGCAGTTGCAAGTATAACTTTTATATCGTTTTATTACTTTCTTTCAATATCCACACATCCACAATGCATTTTTGGCCTTGCTTATCATATACGCGGCCAATATTCATAGCAATAACGATAATGACAATAATAATAAAAATAATAACAATAACAATTATAGTAATACTAATAACAACAATAATAGCAACTACAGCAACAAAAACAAAAACAACAATAATAATAATAATCACAATAACAAGCAGAAATAGAACAGTGTATAAAGAAAAACAAATAGAATTGCTCAGATATCCAGAGAAATCCGTCTTAAAGATTGTAATACATTTTCGCTATGCACGAAAGACCTACAGACGCGCATTCATAAAGACGTCTAACTATGGACAAGCACGCATCCACGTTTCATCTGCAAACCTACATTGCCTGCAACGGTGTGACCCTCATACACATTATGCATCATTGCAATATCGCTTTCTCTATCGTTCTTATTCTCTTTCGGTACATTACATAATCCTTCTCATATATTGCTTTTAATTAATTATTCTCCCCCTATATTCGGTAAACTATTCTATCTTCAGTGGCATAATAAACGTTCTACAAATACTGAAATGAAAAAAACAAGTACATTCAAACAAAAATCACAAATTCCACTCCAAACCGCAAAAAAATCACCACGTAGCAGAGAGAGCGTTGCATGGATACATAAAATCGCTTTTTCTTTCCGTGGTCGCTTTTTCAGCAGCCCTCCAGCGCTTGCTTCGTCAGCGGCCGTTTTTCCCTTTCACTGAAAATGCTTTAAATTCCCTTAAAAATAGAGGGGAATATCCCCCCGGAATATTCCTGCACTAACACCAAAATCGAGAACAGGGTCGAGCAGGTCGACACTGCACGCGAAGCTCGTTGTATTTACCTTGTGTAAGCATGGGTGTCGAATGAGACGGTTCAACTCTAATGTCCACCATAAAGGCGGCACTCTGCGGCCACGGGCGGGCAAGGCGCAGGTTCTATGGTAACACGCGAAGCAACAGGTGCAGGCTGCTCGTGGCACGGTCAGCCTGGACAACGGGCACGTGGCACCGCAGAGGTAGTAAGAGGCACTGTTGGATAAAACACTGAGGGCAGCATATAGGTCACTGTGCCACACTGGCTACACTTGTGCCACACTGGCACCACAACACAACACTCGGGACGACCGACACAGCTTAAGTAGCGACAGCACCGCTAGGGTCCCTCCACGCGAGGCGGTGGTCGGAGAGAAACTGGCGGACGAGCGAGAGCCTCGGGTTCGACCCCCCGACCGTCGTGGTCTCAGCACCGCCCATAGCCCGACGCCGGAGTCACGGCAGCTTTCTCTTTCATTGCGAGGAGCCCGAGCCAACCCGCGGCAACAACCAGTGCCAGTCCTCACGCCCGCCCGCCCGCCCGCCTGGGGGCCCCGCCCACAAAACACCCGACATTCAACATTCAACATGACTGCGATGATGGAACCTTGCAGACCGCACCTGCCATGGCCACCGCTGCGCCAGGCCAAAGAGAGCTCACCTCCGCCTAACTTTGACATTTGGAAATTCCCTTTTTGCCCACACTTAGCCATAGAGACACAATAACATATGCTGCCTCGTGGCTTTCTGGGCGTGTTTTACGAGACTCGAGGCAATGCAGTTGCAGGGAATCGGCTGCAAGGAGAAGGAGACTGATGAAAGTAACCATCAAGGTGGTCGGCTGAGCGGCTCCTTCAAGACCGAGAATAGTTCCCTCGCGGATAGCCCAGTGTCAGGGAACTTCGGTGGGAAGTCAAAGTGCTCGCAGTCCTTCGTCTCCTGTTATTCATTCTCTTTGGAGTTTTTGCCTTTTGCACAAATTGCGCGTCCAAGAACGGCAAGCATTCATCCTTCTTTTTAAGCGGCTGTAATTCGGCTGCGAACCAAGGAGGAAGACGGTAGATGTCAGGGTTCATGGAGAGAGAAGTGGGAGACAGAATAAGGGAAATAAGAGAGAGGGAGTAACAGATACAGTGAGTGAAGGAGAGACATAGTAAAAGAGAGAGAGAGAGAGAGAGAGAGAGAGAGAGAGAGAGAGAGAGAGAGAGAGAGAGAGAGCAAAGAAAGAGAGAGGTATATAGATAGATGGTGAAAGACGCTAGAGAGAGAGTGAGAGAGAGAGAGAGAGAGCTACAGGGGTTTTGTGCTACATCGCCGCCAACGTCAGTCACAAGAAGCAACCGAAGTTTCACTCTCGCCCCAACAGTGCTCAAAGAGTATGACTCAAACCCCCTCCTTTTCCTCTCAGCGTATTACTCTGACTACACGGCTACACCTCATGCCTTAGTGACTCCGTGTGCTCTCGGGATAATAAAGAATGATGATAAAGAAAGGCACGGATTATGATGGAGGACACCTGATGGTCGCAGAGGGCAGCACCTGTCTGTCTAGCATCTGTTACAGGATACAGGCGCATTCCACCAGCGCCAATTAACATGTGTTCCTGAACGGGACCCCGGCGTCACTGGTATATAAAAATAATTCTTAAAGCAATCCTTGGCAAAAAATGATGAATTGTCTTATATACGTTTTTGTTGTTTGTCATTACACCATGAAGTCTAAAACACTTACCAAGCAATCTAGTATTTGCAACTTTCAATAAAAATCTGCATCGTCATACTCTCAATGAATAACATGATCACGATGATGGTGAGAATGATGATTGTGGTGATGATGATGATGTTGAAAATAGCGAAACTAATAATTATGGATGCAATACATACATCACACACAATCATATTTATATACACCCATAATCACCCCCCCCACCCCCACCCCCCACACACGCACAGTCTACCTACATACAATCTCCTCAAGATTCCAGTCCTCCAGTAGGCCAAACCAAGTCATATGAGATAGGTCACTTCCTGCACTTACTGTACTCCGGTCCTCTCCCCTCCCTAACCCCACCCTCCTCTACCTCCAATCCTCCTTCTCTCTGCCCTTAACCCCTTCTCCACCCCCCACCCCCACCCCACCCCCCTGTACCACCTTCTCCCGCACACTTAAGCGGAGACAACACTTGATATCGGGCGGCGATACGAGTTCTCGAGAGATCCCCAGATTTCCCGATTGACTTTGGTCCGAGCCGCAGGTAGCACGATCCCGGCATTCACAGTTACTCCGAGAGCCGTAACGAGTAACCTCACTTCCCTAAGGAACACAGGTAACGCGCACAGGTATAAAGGTAATTTCCGGAGGCGCAGGTAAACGTTACAAGGATCGGGGGGACACTCTTTAAGAGACTTCCGAAGATAACAGGTACCCCTGGAGCAACGGTCGTCACGCTTCATTACAGAGAGTCAGGTGTTACAGCTGTAGCGATCACACGGTACAACGGTTACGAAAACAAACAAGCGTAAGAATAAGCAACGGCGACGGCGATACGAACAAGAGCAACAATAATAATCCCACCAAGTGCAAGTTTATCCTCGAAATTCACAAAGTTACTTGAGAGGCACGGAGTTTGCGGTACAGTTGTCTGACGAAAGTCCCCTTGTACACAAAACTACTTCCGGCTTCTCACTGTTACAGGTTGTGAGTGTTTTTTTTTTCCAAACTTGTAGATTCCGAGGACAGAAGCAATATCCTGGGCCGAGGAAATACTTCAGACACTTCCTGGGTAAAGTTCAGGGATTGAAATCTTTGTATGTATACTGAAAGTCGAACTGTTTAGTCACATATATGTCTATTGATCTGTTTATTCCCATAAGGAGATAAACAGTTATTTACCTTTATGTTTGTTTGTTTGTTGATCTGTTTGTTTAATCAAAGAGAGGGAGAAGCATAGACAGGGAGAGAGATGGAGAGAGAGAGAGAGAGAGAGAGAGAGAGAGAGAGAGAGAGAGAGAGAGAGAGAGAGAGAGAGAGAGAGAGAGAGAGAGAGAGAGAGAGAGAGAGAGAGAGAGAGAGAGAGAGAGAGAGAGAGAGAGAGAGAGAGAGAGAGAGAGAGAGAGAGAGAGAGAGAGAGAGAGAGAGAGAGAGAGAGAGAGAGAGAGAACGAAAAATGAAAACGCAAATTCAAAAAGCGAAACAATATTAAAGAAACCATGAAAGCAAGAACAAAATTCCACACCCATAAACAAGGAAAACAAAAAGTTAACAAAAAGCAAACAAAGAAAGTAAACAAGAAAAGGACACACATATTACTTGTCAAGAGCGGCGTCTCTCTCCTCCGCCCATGCAGTCACTTGCCGCTGGACATGTTGTGGTCGCCCTGATTGCTTGCAAGCACATCGGAAAACACGGACTAAACGTAATACTGAAGGCTACTTGGATTATGTAAACAACTTTCCGCGACTTAGGGGGTCTTTGACAGCGGTGTCTGGCAACACCTCGAAGGGTGGAGGAATGGGAAGTGGAGGAGGAGGAGGAGGAGGAAGAACAAGAAGAACAAGAATAGGAGAAGGAGGCGTATGAGTATGAGTATGAGTAAGAGCAAGAGTACGAGTATGAGTCAGAGGAGGAGAAGCTGTCCCGGGAACAGGAAGAGAAAGAGGTGGCAATGGTGCTTTGTGGAAGGATCAGAGGAAGAGCGAAGAGGATGGCGTAGGAGGGAAGAGAGGATGAGGAAGAGACGGCGAGGGAAAGGAAGGGGGAAAGAAGACAGAAAAAGACAACCAAATAAAGAAAGCGAAAAGAAACAGCAGGACGAGAAAAAAAGGAGATGAGATGTGAAAGAGGTGTAAAGGAGGAGTGCGGAGGAGAAAGTGAAAACACGCAGAACAAAGAAGACAAGAAGCAAACGAAGAAGAGAAGGTGGCGAGGGTCGCAGCAGCCACGAGTTTCCCTGTGACGCAGCACTTTGCACGTAACACTTTCCTTCTCCGAGCCACAGCTGATAATTCTCCACGCCGCCCCCTTCCCCCCCCACCTTCCCCTCCCCTTAAGCACTTTAAATTTTGGGGTACAATCCATAACGGCAGGACCTGGCACGTTTTCAGCACGTACGCCACAGAGCCAGTTATTTTCGCCGAATATCAACAGCGCATGAATGAAAGTGAGTGAGATTTATTAAGTGGAGGGATGTGTTGGTGAGTGATTCGGTGCGTAACGCGCACATCCACACGCGCGCACGCACACACGCGCACGCACACTCACACTCACACGCACATGCACACGTACGCACAGAAAGAAAGAGAGAGAGAGAGAGAGAGAGAGAGAGAGAGAGAGAGAGAGAGAGAGAGAGAGAGAGATTGATTTGATTTTGATATGTTTATTCATACTATATATATATATATATATATATATATATATATATATATATATATATATATATATAGAGAGAGAGAGAGAGAGAGAGAGAGAGAGAGAGAGAGAGAGAGAGAGAGAGAGAGGAACAAAACAAACAGACCGGAGAAAATAAGACAGCAAATGAACAAACACCTGCGTGAGGGGTGTGTGAGTGAGTGAGTAAGGAAGGGGGCGTCGGATCCAATGACTAGGAAGGTGAGGAAATGAATGCGCGAAAGGATGAGTTAGTGAGTGAACGAGTGAGTGTGAAAGAGGGATAATCCTACATAAACAAACCGCGGTTATTAATACCAGTCGTACAGGGGAGCGGTTACAAGCCGGGTAAACAAAACTCACCCGGAAATAAACGAAAGAGGCGAGAAAGGTGCTTTAGAAAGGAAGCTGTGTGTGTGTGTGTGTGTGTGTGTGTGTGTGTGTGTGTGTGTGTGTGTGTGTGTGTGTGTGTGTGTGTGTGTGTGTGTGTGTGTGTGTGTGTGTGTGTGTGTGTGTGTGTGTGTGTGTGTGTGTGTGTGTGTGTGTGTGTGTGTGTGTGTGTGTGTGTGTGTGTGTTAGAGAAAGAGAGAGAGAGAGAGAAAGAGTTTGTGTGTTGAGTTATATATGTGTTTGTACAGGAGGAGGACAGGTGACCGGTTAAATGTGTATCCACGTGTACGCGAGGTCGTGCCCTTTGCAACCCGAGCGAACGCCAGCGTCGAGCGGAAGGGCAGGGCCTTCGCCAGGAGAGCGGGCGGCGCCGTCGCGACCCTCACCCTCCGCGTCTCCTCATCACATGAAAGTCAAGGAGAAACTGTCGGCGTTTCTCCCCGGAAGTCCGCCCTGATCATCACCAGGAACTAGGAAACACCTTGTTACTTCCCCGACGCTTCGCTCGCTCTTGGCCCAGGGCGCTTCTTATCCACCTGGGATCGACACGACGAGGGGGGGAGGGGGGAGGGGGTCAGGACAGCCCAGGAGACGCCCTGCTCGCGCGCCCGTTGAAGTCCGATCTATATTGTCAAAGTAATCTTCAAAGTAATTATCTAGCAATAATAACGTAAAATGTTAATATTCTATTTTTTTATAATTTTTTGGTTTCAAAATCGCGCATAAAGTACCGGTGTTCTCAACAAACGAAAGCGTTCAGTAACATGATCTCTATATCTACTTTCTCTCTCTCTCTCTCTCTCTCTCTCTCTCTCTCTCTCTCTCTCTCTCTCTCTCTCTCTCTCTCTCTCTCTCTCTCTCTCTCTCTCTCTCTCTCTCTCTCTCTCTCTCTTTCCCTTTCTCTCCTTTCCCCACAGTCCAGCGTTGCGACACGCACTAAAGCCATACCCCGAAAGGTCAGAATCCCCGCCTCTAGCGGGCATTCTAGTATCTTTCCCCCCTCCCCTCTCCTCCCCCCCTGCCCCTCGCTCCATTCTATCCTTCTGGCCCCACACCTTGCTTCCCTCCTTGGCGTAGCCTAGGGAGTGAAGGGGAGGCGAGAGGGCGGTGGGGGGAGTGGGGGTGGAGGGGGTGGAGGGAGCGGAGTGAGGCGTGCCCGTGACCCTTACCACGGGCCTGAATGTAGGTCATCGTAGCTTCGAAGCCGCTCCCCCTCCTGTCTCCCTTCCCTCCTCCCTCTCCCCTCCCCTCCTCTCCTAACCAGCTCTCGCGATCCCTCCGCAGCTCTCCCGTGCGTTGAAATAAAAAGCTCCCCTCTCGACCGGACCGGACCGACACTACCCTTGCTTGATGCAGCTTTCCAGATTTCCAGATTTCCAGATTTCCAGCTCTTCGGATTACGGCGAGAGTGAAAATCAGCGTCGGTTCGCCATACGCTGACGTTTCTCGCCATGGCAACTGCGGTGCCGTCGCCTTCCGCGTGCTGTCCGTCTGATTTTGACATTGATCTCTTTCTATTGTATCTATCCATCTATCTATATACATGTGCGCGCGCGCGTGTGTGTGTGTTTGTTTGTTTGTTTGTTTGTTTGTGTGTGTGTGTGTTTGTGTGTGTGTGCGTGTGGTGTTTGAGTGTGCGTGCACGTCTGCCTGTATGTGCATAACGAATGTATTTGGTCAATCCCATCACACACATATAGTACATTATTACAAACGCACAAAACCACAAACCCTTCAATCTCCCCCTCCCCCCTCTCTATCATCCCCTCACCCCACCCCCTTCAACGGCGACACACAAACACACCCACTCGAACAAACACAAAAAATGTATACAAACAAAGACACCAATTAGACGCTCCTCTACCTGTGCGCGGTCGACATAATAACCAGCGGTCACAAAGAAACCGACTGAGGATTAGTCGGCCTACCAAGCATATAGGCCTACTCGTCTCTCGAGGCAATGCAGTTATCTTGATTTTTTTTTTTTTTTTAGAATTTGTTTCCTTGGTTTTGTGTTTAATTTTATCATAATTTCGTTTTTTATGTCGCATCCGTGTCTGGATATATGTTTTTTTATAGCTATTATTAGTAATTGTTTAATTTTTCGTGTCCAAAAGTTATTGATGTCATTCGTTATCAAATTCCAATTTCTGATCAAATAGACGTAAGCAATTCTGATGATCCATATTTGTTCAAATTTCCTAATAAATAAACAAACACACAACGCAAGAAATAAACAAGGAAAAGAAGAAGAAAAACAAAATCTACAACCGCATTCAAACCTTGACCTTCCCTCTTGACCGTCCTGCTACAATATAGCCGCGACGAATTTTCTCCCAATATTTCCCGACAAAACGAACGAACAAACAAAATGACAAAGAAGACCAAAAAAAAAAAAGAAACCCCCCAAAGCTGGAAATTTAAGAAAAATAAATAAAATAAATAAATAAACACTAAACAGAAAGGGAACGACCGAACGAGGAGCAAAACGAGCGAGCACCTTGAACGGCCATAACGCCTCCTCCGTTTACAAAAATAGGTTAGAGTAAAAGGTTCGGGAGGGTGGGGGTGGGTAGGGGTGGGTAGGGGTGGGAGGGTGGTGGGGGAGGGGGGGGAAGATGGCGATACACAGACTTATATGGTCAAGGAAACCGAGCGGGGGAAGCCGTCGCTGTAACGGAGCATTGGGGTGTGGGTTGGGGTTGGGGTTAGGGAGGAGGAGTAGGGAGCGGGGGGAGGTGGAGGAGGAGGAGAAGGAGGAGGTGGAAGTGGAAGAGGGGGCAGGGAGGTGGAAGAGGAGGAGGAGGAGGAGGAGGAGGTAGAGGAGGTGGAGGTGGAGATGGAGGAGGAGGTGGAGGAGGAGGAGGAAAAGAAGAAGAAGAAGAAGAAGAAGAAGAAGAAGAAGGAGGAGGAGAAGTAGAAGAACAAATAACAACAGCAACAACGGCAAAAGTAAGAAAAAAAAAGAAAAGTAAGAAAAAAAAACAAGAAAAGGGTGGAAGTTAAGGAAAGGAAGAGAAAGGAGAACATGAGACAACAGAGAAGAATGAGGAATGGAGGCATGTCGCGAGGCGCTCTCGTCTCACCTCCTCGTCCCGCTTGCTACTCCCATCGGCCCCCCTCCCCCCCTCCCCTCCCACTCTACCTCAGGTTGCAAGGTGAAAGTTGTGATGTCACGGCTGACAGTGAAAACAGATCTTTCGTCCGAGAAAGTTTCAACGCCCTCCCACCTCCTTCCCCTCCCTCCCTCCCTCCTTCCTCCTCCTCCCCCCCCCTCCCCCTCCCCCTCCCCCTCCCCCTCCTCCTCCTCCTCCTCCTCCTCCTCCTCCTCTTTCATGGCAACTGCCTCCCATTCGCGTTCTCCTTTTCTTTTTCCTTCTTCTCTTCCTCTTCTTTTTCTTCTTCTTCTTCTTCTTCTTCTTCTTCTTCTTCTTCTTCTTCTTCTTCTTCCTCCTCCTCCTCCTCCTCCTCCTC
>BOPN01003104.1:112500-117500 GCA_017312705.2 Penaeus japonicus | reverse complement strand
CCCTTTTTTTTTTTTTTTTTTTTTAAATTTATGTCAGTACGTTTGTCATCCCTGTCATCAAACCTAATGTTAATGTGACGTAATGCCACAGTATAATCACTAGTCGTATCAAAATTTTCATTACCTAAAGTGATGATTATTACTGTTATCAACACGTTCATTATCCAGTAAATCAGTTATTAACGCGATTATTGTCATAATCACAGTTGATATGATTATAATCAACACATCGAGATTTGCACTTTTATTATGATATTGATACAGCAAACACGGCTTATCATAATGTCACTCGTCATTATGAATATCAATTTGCTTTTATCTATATACATAAAAGGAGTTATGGACATTGTGGTTATTCTAAATTGCAAGTTGATTATCAGCAGTGTCATAACAGTAATCTTTATGCAACGATATATATTTTATATCTATAAACACCCCATTCAAACCACTCGATCCCCTTATTTCCTATGAAAGCCACAATGAAAATACAAAAGCATTTTCAATCAAAGGAAAAGTCTAATAAATGTCCAACTGCATAAATGATAGAGTTGCGAGTTCACCCCTCGTTCCTCCACCAAAAGTGCAATTGCATTCCTAGAATAAAGATGGAAAAGAAGATGAAAAGTAAGTATTCGAGGATTTATGTGTTGGAAGGAAATATGTATATATATATATATATATATCGACGGGGAAAGGGGGAGAGGACGCGGGAGGCACAAGTGCAGAAAGGGAAGAGGGAATAGAGGGAATGGGTAGAGGGATGGGATATATGAAAGAAAAGGGATACATGGAAGAGAAGGGAATGAATGGAGGGAAGGGAAGGGAGAGGACAGAGGGAAGGAAATGGATAGAGGAAAGGGATAAAGGGAAGGAAAGGAATAGAGGGAATGGGATGAGATATAGGCAAAGTAAAGAATAAAGAGAAGGGAAGGAATAGAGGGAAGGATAGGGATAGATGGATGGGAAGGAAGAGAGGAAAGGGACGGGAATGAATAGATGGAAGGAATTGATGGTTGAAAAGGGAGAGAGAGAAGGGAAGTAACAAAGAAAAGGAAAGGGATAGATGGAAGGGAAGGAATAGATAGAAGGATAAGGATAGATAGAAGGGAAGGGATAAATAGAGGGAAAATTATAAAGGTAAGGAAAAGAATACAGGGAGGAGATGGAATAAATAAAGATGCTGGAACGGAGAAAAGGATGAGAAGGAACAGGAAGATTCCATCTTGGGGCGGACAGGCACGATGCTAGCAATAAATGCCGCGGTCTCCTTTTTCCAGATGAATGTTGCGAAAACAATGGCTCGTCGAGTGGCAGAAGAGTAATATATCGAATAAAAAGCTTTAGTAAAGCACTTGCGAGAGACCAATCTTATAAAACGAAAAAAAAAAAAAAAAAAAAAAAAAAAAAAAAAACATGAACACATACATAACGCATACAAACAGACATGAACACCAATACACTAATTCACACTTATACACATACGCATACGTACATAAACACACACAAAACGAATACACACACGCATATACGTATATTAGCACACATGGACACACAAAACGAACACACACATATACGTACATTAAAACACACACACACACACACACACATACGTACATTAAAACAAACACACACTTACGAACACACACACTCACACGCACACACACACAAACACACACACACATACAAACACACACACGCACACACACACACACAAATCTCACCCAACCATCCACACACAAACACACACACAAACCTCACCCAACCCTCCACACACACACACACACACTTACCCCCCCCCCCACACACACCCGACCCTTCACACACTTGACCTACCTTGCAATTTTTTTTTCCTCTCCGATTTTCATCTTGACCAGCAGGTAATCGCCATCTTGCAACTTTCACAGTCTTCGAGAGGCGATTCAATCTCTTGTTCTTTCTTCTTGCCCTTGTTGCATAGTCATCGTTAATGCAAGAACGTCGAATCTATTCATTCCTAAGAGAAGAGAGAGAGGAAGAATAAATATGTGAAAGTGGGTGTAGATTTATTATGTATGGAGGCGGGTATGTTGCACACGCATCCACACACACACACACACACACACACACACACACACACACACACACACACACACACACACACACACACACACACACACACACACACACACACATATATATATATATATATATATATATATATATATATATATATATATATATATTTATATATATATATATATATATATATATATATATATATATATATATATATATATATATATATATATCTTTCTGTCTATATATCTGTCTATTTATTTATCTATCTATCTATCTATCTCTCTCTCTATCTATCTATCTATATATATATATATATATATATATATATATATATATATATATATATATATATACATACATATAATATATATATATATATATATATATATATATATATATATATATATATATATATATATATATGTATATATATATATATATATATATATATATATATATATATATATGTATATATATATATATTATGATATCCTTCCTTCCTCTCCCTTTTCTTTCACCTTCCCCCTCCTCCAATCTCCCTCTCCCTCCCTCCCTCCTACCACCCCCTCCTCCCCTGTCTCCCTCCCTTCCTCTTTCACCCCCTCCTCCCTCTCCCTCCTACCCTCTCTCCCTCCCTTCCTCCTCCCCCCTCCCCCCTTTCTCCCCAGGACAAGGTGCAATTACAGTCCAAGCCCCACCACTCCATCATCCTGCAGGTGCGCTTGTCTCCAGCTCTCCCTATCGATGCAATGGATGAGATATGAAGTGCAATGGCAATGTCTTCCGATTTATCTCGCTTGCTTTTTTTTTTTTTTTACCTTAGTGTTGTTGTTGTTGTTATTGTTTCCGTTCTGATATCGTTCTTTTTATTTATCTTTATGTTCATTATTGTTATTATTGTTATCGTTATTGTTATCATTATCGTTATTGTTATTTTTGTTGTTATCATTATCTTTCTTATTTTCGTTATTGTTATTATCCTTATCATTATCCTTGATATCATCAATATCATCATTATCATTTATTATCATCCTTATTATCATTACTGTTATCATTATTATTTTCATTATCATTATTATCATTATAAATACCATAATCATTATCATCATTATTTCAAATATCATTTATTATCCTTAAGTACTATTTCATCATTATCATTACTGATATAATGATCATCACAACATTACCCTTATCATTATTATTGTGATTATCAATATTATCATCATAACTATAATCAATATTGTTGTTATGATTATTATTTTTTTCTATTATCATTATTGTTTTCATCATTTTTATTATCATTATTATTATTATTAATCATTATCGTTATTATCATGATGTCGAAATGCCTTCTTTTGTTTACCCTTATCTCTCTCTTATTTCAAATAATCAAGAAGATTATATTTCAGCAAAATTAGAGAAATAAAAATTCAACAAAACAATACCCGCTTTTGCAACCGAGTTGCTAATCATCGTTGCAGAGGAAATCCCAACTGACGTGCAACACAACCACTGTTACGTGTCCACGCCAATCTTCCCCTTTCCCTTTCCACTTACCCCTCGTCCACTCGCTCCCATTCCCTTATTTCCCCTCGTTTCTCCGTCTTTCCCCTCTTTCTATTCCTTTTATCATATTTTCTTCCTTTTCCCCCTCCTCTTCTCCTATTTTTTCTCTTTTTTTCCCACTTCCGGTTTTTTTTCTCCCACTCTTCTTTCTCTTTATTTTAGCTCTATCCTCCCCTCACCTGTCTCTATTCTCTTCCTTTCCTCTCCATCTCCTTCATTCGCTTCCTTATCATCATCATCCTTATTACACACACACACACACACACACACACACACACACACACACACACACACACACACACACACACACACACACACACACACACACACACACACAAACACACACAAACCCTCTCCTTCAAATGCCCTCCCTTGCCCTCCTCTCTCCCTTTTCCTCCCCTCCCTCCCTCTTTCTCCCCTCCCTCCCTTCCTCCCTCCCTCTCCCTACTCTCACAAGCAAACACGACAAAGCCTTTACAGTGACTTGTAGTTTATGACAGACAGAGGGAAGTGATGGAAGGACGGAGGGAGGGAGGGAGGGAGGGAGGGAGGGAGGGAGGGAGGGAGGGAGGGAGGGAGGGAGGGACGGAGAGGAGTGAGGAAGTACTAGGGGGCTAGTTTGAGACTGAGGGAGGAAAAGAAGAAAGGTAAGGAAGAGAGGGAGAAAGGGAATAATGGAAAGGAGAAGAAAAAGATCGAGAATGAAAGAAAATACAAAGAAAACGAGGAAGATGTGATTAGCGAAAAGAAAATGAGGTAAGGAAGAGAGAGAGAAAAAAGAAGCAGAAAGAGAAAATAGTCACAAGAGAAAATAAAATGAGATTTTCCTCCTCCTCTCCCTCTACTTTCACTTTCCCCCCTTTCGCCTCTTCTTCCTCCCTACCCTTCTCTCTCCTCCCTTTCATCTCCTCCTCCTACTTCCTACCCCTCTCCTTCTTTCATCCTCTTCTTCCCTACCCTTCTCTCTCCCCTCTTCCTCTCTCCCCACCCTCCCTATTCTCTTCCTCCACCTCCCCACCCTTCCTCTTCCTATTCCTTCCAACTCTCTCACTTCTTCCCCCCTCCTCCCTCACCTTTCTCCATCTCCTCATCCCTACCATCTCTCTCCCTCCTTCCTCCCTCTTCCTCTCTCATTCCGTCCCTCCTCCCACCTGCCCTCCTCCTCCTCCCTCCTTCCTCCCTCTTCCTCTCTCATTCCGTCCCTCCTCCCACCTGCCCTCCTCCTCCTCCCTCCTTCCTCCCTCTTCCTCTCTCATTCCGTCCCTCCTCCCACCTGCCCTCCTCCTCCTCCCTCCTTCCTCCCTCTTCCTCTCTCATTCCGTCCCTCCTCCCACCTGCCCTCCTCCTCCTCCCTCCTTCCTCCCTCTTCCTCTCTC
>BOPN01003104.1:77500-85000 GCA_017312705.2 Penaeus japonicus | reverse complement strand
GGTCATAGGTCTTGGCACTTCGGTCGAAAACCCTATTGTTTCTTGAAGCATTGTGGCTTTTGCAGGCGAGGATTTTTTTTTTCTATGCACATGTAGGAAAGTTGGCAGTCAGATAGGGCACACATACACACACTCACGCAGACACATACACTCACGCAACACACACACACACACGCACATCCACACCCATACACACACACACACACACACGCTTACACACACAAACACACACACCACACACACACACACACACACACACACACACACACACACACACACACACACACACACACACACACACACACACACACACGCACACACACACACACACTCACGTACACACCCCCACCCCCACACACGCTCTATACCCTCCGATACCAAAGAAACGTGCAAAGACACACCCTTTACCCACACACCATTTCTTTTTTTTTTTTTTTTACAGATTGCCAAAGTTTGGGCCAATAGGCTGAAGAATTTTATGTGTCCACCTATGGTTTCCCTTTTATCTTAGACAACAAAAGGATGTCGTATAAGAACCGTTTCTGACGTGGGAACGTGTGTTTTATGTGCAGCCTTTGCAAGATATGTTTATGGAAATGTGCAATTGCAAAAAGGACACAAAATACGACCGGAGTCGAAGGGTTGTTTGTTTGTTTTTACGACTATTTTATATGGTAATCTTTAGCGATGCGGTGTCTGATATATTGTAGATAGGGATGATAAGGATAATAATGATAATATTGATGATAGTAGAGCAGCAGCTATATTACTAATTATCATAAATGATTATGGCATTGTTGGCAATAATGCAACAACAACAGCAACAAGTACTACTACTACTACTACTGGCAGCCTATTAATTTCGATGGTGATAATGATAATTGTAATTGGAATAATCATAATGATGATAGTAATGATGTTAATAATAACAATTATGATTATGATAAATATGATAATATAGTAATGCTGATAGGGATGATAATGATAACGAATGCAATAATGATGAGGATAATGATAATGTTAACAGCATTGATAATGATGATGATAATGATAATAATCATGACAATAACGATTATCATAATGATATTGTTATTAGTGTTGATATCAATACAAGTACTGTTATCTATTCTGCTACTAATGATAATGATAATTACAATTATGATGTAATCCTACAAGATACAATGTGAACCAAATAAGTTTTATTAAAGAAAACATGCCAAAGGTTGCAATGCCGTCAAGAAAATCGATTTAGAAAAAATACCCCTAATTGGATTATTGTTTAAAGAAAACGGAGAGAGAAAAATATATATAAAGAGTATAGAGGCATCAAAAAACAGGACCAACTTTGATTTACAACTTCGCGAAAAGACTCACTTGTAAAACTCAAACATTAAAGACCACTGCTAAATAACGTGGAAAAAAGAAAGAGAAAAAAAACGTACCAAAGTTCGGACATTGAAAATCTCAGACTTTAGGCAAGGAGACATATCATTTTTGGGAAATAAAAGCAATGGGTTAAATCATTAAATCAATGCATGGTGATGACAACGATAGTGATCATAATATTAATGATAATAATAATAATCGGTTTATTGTATCTCATGCAGCAAGTGCCTGAAAATATATATAGTAATACAGAAAAGAGACAAATTATATAAACATAACAAAGAAATTAAACAACAAACAACAAAAAAATAACAGTCTATAGGAAAAAAGGAACAAAACAAGCAAGAGAAACAAAAGCAGATGCAGGTACAGTAAACTAGGAGTATTGGACTAGTAATTGTGGACTAGGGGGGTGTGGTGGGTGGTCTGTAGACTAGTGTTTTGATGAGTCGGACTAGAGTGGGAATTGTGCTCCGGTGGTAGCGGTCAGTGGGGGCCCTGATGGGCACCAGTTTATTGGCGGCGCGTGGGGCCCGGCGAGGCGACGGCGCGTCGGGGGGCAGCAGGTCGCGGTGGCGTGGGGGGCACAGCAGCTCTAGGCCAAATTGTTGCAGTGAGGTGGTATAGTGAGTGGCGAGGGAGGTGAGGCCAAGGGCGGTTAAGGCGTTGTCATAGCCGGTGTAGGCAGGACCGAGAATAATCTTGGCTGCCCTTTTCTGTACCCTCTCGAGTTGTAGCAGCTGGGCGGCGGTGAGGGAGGGGGACCAGGCAGGGGAGGCGTAGGTCAGTTTGGGCAAGATGAATAGCCTGTAGATATTTTGAAGCTCCGGAAGTGGGACACCAAGGGACTTGAGGCGACGCAGCATGTGAAGCTTGTACGAGGCAGACCTCACGATGTCTCTGACGTGCTGTGTCCAGGAGAGCTTTCCGTCGATGGTGACGCCGAGCAACTTGGTGGAGCAGACTACGTCGAGCGGATGGTTGTCCAGCGTGAGGTTGGGCGTGGGGGCGGGGTTGGTGGAGAAGTCGAACTGCATCACGACCGATTTCTGGCGGTTGATAGTGACGTGGTTTGTGGTGGTCCAGGAGAGGAGGTTATCAAGGGTGCGCTGGATGGCAGAGTGGTCAGGGCAGGAATTGTCAATGGCGGCGGCGATGGTCGAGTCATCCACGTATTTCCAACGATGCTCGGTGTCCAGGAGCGCGTCGTTAATCATGATGAGGAAGCACAGGGGGCCCATTTTAGTCCCCTGGGGGACTCCGCACGTGAGTGGCATGAGGCTAGAGACTTGACCCTGCACGCGCACGGCCTGTTGCCTGTTGGAGAGAAAGTCTGCCAGCCAGGGGATGAGGCACTCCCTGATGCCCATGGAAGCTGCTGCTTTTGAAATGACCGTGGTGTGGTCCACTAGGTCGAAGGCTTTCTTGAAATCTATGAAGATGCTGGTGACCGAGGATTTACGCTTGTCGAGGTGGGCAAGGACGAAGTCGAGGAAGCTGACGAGGCAGTGTGTGGTAGAGGAGGAGCGCATGTTGCCGAACTGCCGTCTGTCAACGCTGGGCGCGAGGTCTTGGTAAGCCCAGTCGGCGACAAAGTTTTCACACAGCAGGCTGGGCAACGGAGTAATGACGATGGGTCGTAGTTCGCCGAATGAGGAGGGGCTTGGGGTTTTCCCGATGGCGGAGACAAAGGCGGTCTTCCATTGTGAAGGGCACTTAGACTGTTGCAGTGAGGCGTTAATTATGGAGGTAAGAGGAGTGGCAAGTTCCATTGCAAACTCCTTGATGAGGCGCATGGGCAGGTCAAGGGGGGTGGTAGCTCTCTTGACACGGATTTTCTCCAGTTTCTGAAGCACCTGAAACTGGGTAACAGTTGGAGCAATTGAGCGGGCCGGCAGGTAGGCGGGGAGGCGGGAGGTGTCAAGTGGGGGTAGCTGCTAACAGATCGAGGCGAAGTGGTCATTGAGAGCCTCTGCTGCTTCACTGGGGCTGAGGTTGCTCGTGCAGGGAAACGTGCACGGCCGATTTGCAAGGCCGCATAGCTCCCGAACTTTCCCGTACCACTGGCTGGGCTGTAGGTGCTGTAATGTGTTGTGGTAGAAGGTTTTCTTGGCTGTTTTTATTTCCCCGATGACTGTGTTGCGGATTGATTGTAGGAGGTGGTGTTGTGCGAGTGGAAGGCTTGGTTTCGCTGCTGAATGAGGCGTTTGGTGCGGCCCGTGATCCAAGGCAGGTCCGATGGGTGTGTGCTGAGTGTCTCTTCCGGGAAGAAGTGGTGGAAAGCCGTAGTGACGGTCGAGAGCTAGTGGTGCCACTTGTCCTCCACATCAACAGCGATAAGAACGTCTGTCCACGGGTGTTGGGTAATCCACTGCCCGGACTGTATGATAGAGGACTGTGTGAGTGGTCTGTATTTCCTGGTCTTGGTCTGCTTCGGCTGTGAGACGGTGGGTGAAGGCAGCCATAACACCGATACGTGTCTGCTGCTGCGGCCGACAGGAGAACATGGGCGAGGAGGCTGGTACCAGTCATGCAGATCTGTAAGGATCGAATCCAGGGTTCTTTGTTCATAGGTTGGAAAGTTGACTACTTGTAAAAGATGGAGCTCATTTTGCAGGTCAAGGGTGTCTATTTCATTGAAATCACCACAAATAATCATCTTGCATGACGGATATTGCACACGCAGAAGGTCAGTGGTATGAGTCAGGTGGCTGAGTCGCAGCTGTTTGGTGGGGGCTCGTGGGGGGTGGTAGAGCACACAGCAGATGAGGGATGCGGCGAGGCGGGGGTGGTGAGGGGGGGGGGGGGGGGGACCCGTACCCACAACACTTCCAGGTCGTCCGGAACTTCCGCGTCCAAGGGGGAGGGCGAGAGGTCGTTTTGGGACAGCAGAACGACCCTCCTCCCCGTTTGTTCGTGCGAAGACGATGGAATATGCTGTAGCCAGGGATGGGTATGCCATCAGCTCGGATCTGCCACGCCTTTGTGATGGCTACAATGCCCGGTGATTCCGAAGTGACGATAGTGTGCAGCTCGTCTATTTTGTTGTTGAGTGATGTGACGTTGGACATGAAGAACTTTGGGAGACTGTACCAGAGTCAAAGAACTTCTAAAAATGTCTGTAGGGTTTGGCTGGTTGGGACTTCCTTTCCTTGTTCCTTGTCCGGAGTACGGGTATGCGCCGTTGAATGTGACGGCCTCCCTTGCTACCCCGGGCATGAAAAATGTCTAAACCCTTGAGTCTTTGGATCACTTCACTGCTCGGGTAACCACAATTGTGTTTAAAAGAATAGAATGTTTTCCTGTTGTACCGAAGATGCACTATATTTGAAAACCACGATACACACATCCAGAGAAGAAGGGGAGTGGGCGAGGCAGTAGGTGGTTTACTCGCGATATATTGCGAGTAAAGTTCGATATCTTGGAATGTCCACTGACACTATGGTATTCACTGTCCGAAGTAACTGCACAACACTTGTTCTAGCCTAAGTAAATATAATATTCCAGAGAGGAGCAGAATAACAGGTGAGGCCAACAGCTGGCCTCGGCTGCCCAGGAGCGCCGACTTGCACGTCCGTCTAGTACGGCGTCAGGTCAATATGTGATAATTCCGATGGTGACAACATCAACAACGACAGTGTTGATAGAAGAAACAAATAAAACGAATAAATAACAGTGTTTTTGTATGGGTACATGTGTCTCTACACGACATATATCTGTGGATGTGTTTATTCATCTCAGGTTGTCAGCAAATTAGGTCACAGTTAGAGTTAAACAATGTATGTATAAAGCTGTATAAAGCAATTACTGTATAAAGCAATTAGGTTATAAAGTACTGTATTAGTTCCTACTGTATAAAGCAATTAGTTCTAACCCCCCATCCCCCCTAGCAAAAAGATAAATAGAAATAGTAAAATCTAAAAAAAAAAAAAGGATAACAAAAATGCTTTTGATTCTCTCTCCAACTCAGCGACCTTAATCTATTTCATGTTTACCTTTCATTTTCTGTTGCAACAAGCCCCATCATATATTTCTATCAATTTCTACATCTCCCCTCTGCAGTCCAATGCAAGATCAACGTTAAAAGACATTCAACTCGAATGACCTCCATTCAATTGCTCCTTTCCCGTTTAGCTTCTCGGTAAAGAGGGCTTTGTGACACCTTAGAAAGACCTGGTGAGGAACTGCCATATATATGTGTACGTGTGTGGTTCTGTGCTTCTGCCAAGGGCGGCAGAATATATATATATTTATATATATATGTATATATATATATATATATATATATATATATATATATATATATATATAATATAGTATGTATATGCGTAATAATAATAATAATAATATGTAGTAATAATAATAATAATAATAATAACCGTATGTTTATATGTAATGATATTAATAATAATAATATATATATATATATATAATAATGAGAATAATAATATATAATATATATATATAATGATCAATTATTAATAATAATAATAATAATATAATAATAATAATAATAATAATAATAATAATAATAATAATAATAATAATAATAATATAATAATAATAATAATAATATAATAATAATAATATAAATAATATGTATATATGGGTATAATAATATATATATATATATATATATATATATAATAATAATAATAATAATAATAATAATAATAATAATAATAATAATAATAATAATAAATAATAATAATAATAATAATAATAATAATAATAATAATAATAATAATATAATAATAATATATGTTATATATATGTGTACACATACACACACACGCACACACACACATATATATACACATATATAATAATAATAATAATAATAATAATATAATAATAATAATAATAATATAATAATAATATATATATATATATATATATATATATATATATATATATATATACATATATATAAAATATATACATATATATACATATATAAATATATATATAAATGTATAAATATATATAATTATATATACATATATATAGATATATATATACTTTTATATATATATAATATAATATATATATATATAATATATATATATATAATAATATATAAATATATATATATATATATATATATATATATATATATATATATATATATATATATATATATATATATATATATATATATACCGGACGGCTATATATATATAATATATAATAATAATAATAATAATAATATATAATAATAATAATAATAATAATATATAATATATATATATATATATAATATATATATACATATAAATTTATATATATATACATATATATATATACACACATACATATATACACACACAAATGTACACACACACACACACACACACACACACACACATACATATATATATGTGTATATATATATATATATATATATATATATATATATATACATATATATATATATATATATATATATATATATATATATATATATATATATATATATATATATATTATATATATATACATACATACACACACACATATATGTATGCACACACTCTCACACACTCACACACACACACACACACACACACACACACACACACACATATATATACATATATATATATATATATATATATATATATATATATATATATATATATATATATATATATATATATATATATATATATATATATATATATATATATATATATATATATATATATATATGTATGTATATATATATATACATATATATGTATATATATATATATATATATATATATATATATAGAGAGAGAGAGAGAGAGAGAGAGAGAGAGAGAGAGAGAGAGAGAGAGAGAGTATATGTTCCAATCTTGATTATTAGCCATTAGCTGAAAGTACCCTTATTTCCAATTGTAATTCCAGAACTGCAAATACTCATACGAGAGTAAATGAAAAAATAAGAGATAAAAAGTAAACAAAAAGAACAGATTATGTGCATCTGCAATATTATTACACTGCAATAATCGCTCGTTCTCAATATTTTCTGGTAAAACAACAAAGGAACTCAATGCTTATATGCTATCATTATTTCACTAAGACTTTTTCCTTCTTTTTCTGATGTTGTTTATCTTCTTTATTTATCTA
>BOPN01003104.1:40000-42500 GCA_017312705.2 Penaeus japonicus | reverse complement strand
AGAGAGAGAGAGAGAGAGAGAGAGAGAGAGAGAGAAAGAGGCACAGAGATAGACAGAGATAGATATAGACACAGACAGACAGGAAGATAGAGAGAGAAAATAAACATATAAGTAGAAAAAGATAAAGAAAGAGCGAGAGAGAGAGAGAGAGAAAGCATCAGATCGAAATAATAGTTATAGAATATACAAACCAATTGTATAGATAAAACGATATATAGATTAAGAGAGGGACAGACAAGCGGAACACGCAAAAAAAAAAAGAAAAAAAAAGAAAAAAAACAAAAACAAGAGAACCTTTGACGGCGAGTGACAGGAGAGGCGAGAAAAGGCGAGAAAATGCGAGAAACGACATCGCGCGTGAGTGAGAGTGACAGGGCAAGGACGTATGTGAAGGAACGAAGACAATGACAAGGAGAAGAAATAGCAATGGAGGGTGAAGCCTTTGAGAATAAATATGAATGAGGTGGAAGGTCGAATGTCCACATTAGTTACCACGCCCTCGTCACTAGCTTGGGGGGAGGGGGAGGAGGAGGAGGAAGGAGGAGAAGGAGGAAAGGGATGGAGGAGAAGGTGGAGGGGGATGGAGGAGGGTAAAGGTGAAGGGTGGAGGAATGGAAAAGGAAGGAAAGTGAAGAGAGTGGGAGGGAGGAGGGGAGAGGAGCAGGGAGAAGGGTGGGGGGAGGGGATGGTGGAGGGGGATGGAGGAGAAGGTGGAGGGGGGGGGGGAGGAGCGTAAAGGTGAAGGGTGGAGGAATGGAAAGGAAAGGAAAGAGAAGGGAGAGGAGGGGAGGGAGGAAGGGAGAGGAGCAGGGAGAAGGGGGGGAGGAGAAGGTGGAGGGGGATGGAGGAGGGGGTAAGAGCACGGAGGGGGAGGGAAGGAGGAGAAGGAGGAAGGGGATGGAGGAGAAGGTGGAGGGGGATGGAGGAGGGTAAAGGTGAAGGGCGGAGGAAAGGAAATGAAAGGAGAGACGAGGGGAGGGAGGGGGGAGGGGAGAGGAGGGAAGGAAGAGGAGAAAGGAGGGAAGAAGAGAGAGGAGGGGGGAGGAGAGGTAGGAGGGGAGAGGGAGTGAGAAGAGAACACCACGATCTCCATCCACATTGAAAAATTAAATGGGATTTGGCAACTGAGGGAAGGGAGAAGTAGTTGGAGAGGGGGAGGAGTAAAGGGAGGAAAGGAGAGGAGGTGCGGGTCAGAGGAAGAGAGAGGGGAGGAGGGAGGGAGGGGAGGGGAGGGGGAGGGTAAAGGGAGGAAGGGAGAGGAGGTACGGGTCAGAGGTAGAGGAGGGAGAAGGGAGGGAGGAGGGAGGAAGGGACGGAGGGGAGGGAGGGGAGGGGACAGTACGGGTCAGATGAAGAGAGGGGAGGGAGGGAGGGAGGGAGGGGAGGGAGGGGAGGAGGGAGGAAGGGAGAGGAGGGGTACGGGTCAGAGGAAGAGGGGAGGAGGGGGGAGGGAGGGGAGGAGGGGAGGGTAAAGGGAGGAAGGGAGAGGAGGTACGGGTCAGAGGTAGAGGAGAGGGAGAAGGGAGGGAGGGGAGGGGAGAAGGGACGGAGGAGGGAGGGGGAGGGGGACGTACGGGTCAGATGAAGAGAGGGGAGGAGGGGAGAGGGAGGGGGAGGGGAGAGGGAGAGGGAGGGGGAGGGAGGGAGGAAGGGAGAGGAGGTACGGGTCAGAGGAAGAGAGAGGGGAGGAGGGAGGGAGGGGAGGGGAGGGGGAGGGTAAAGGGAGGAAGGGAGAGGAGGTACGGGTCAGAGGTAGAGGAGGGAGAAGGGAGGGAGGGGAGGGGAGAAGGGACGGAGGGGAGGGAGGGGAGGGGACGTACGGGTCAGATGAAGAGAGAGGGGAGGAGGGAGGGAGGGGAGAGGGGAGGGAGGGGAGGAGGGAGGAAGGGAGAGGAGGTACGGGTCAGAGGAAGAGAGAGGGGAGGAGGGAGGGAGGGAGGGGAGGAGGGGAGGGGAGGAGGGAGGAAGGGAGAGGAGGTACGAGTCAGAGGAAGAGAGAAGGGAGGAGGGAGGGAGGGAGGGAGGGAGGGGAGGAGGGGAGGGGAGGGGAGGAGGGAGGAAGGGAGAGGAGGTACAAGTCAGAGGAAGAGAGAGGGGAGGAGGGAGGGAGGGAGGGTAAAGGGAGGAAGGGAGAGGAGGTACGGTCAGAGGGGAGGGGAGGGGAGGAGGGAGGGAGGGGAGGGAGGAGGGGGAGGAGGGGAGGGGTAAAAGGGATTGGCAGCCAAGGCGTTATTGTAACTTAGGACGTGATCATTCTATATCGAAAACCGATCATTTTTTATTGTTGTTGTTTTTTTTTGCTGTTGTTGTTTAGAAAGCTCTCTTGCGTTTCGAATAGGCGAAAGACAGGGTGTCTTGTGTGCCCTTTAATTACAAAAGGATGCAGACATACAAACACACGTACACAGACACGCATACACAAAAACAATCACATACACACACACAATCACACACACACACACACACACAAGCACACACACACACACACACACACACACAC
>BOPN01003104.1:22500-25000 GCA_017312705.2 Penaeus japonicus | reverse complement strand
TGATAATACAAAAATCCCACAACGAAAAACAACACAAACCACAACAAAGAAACCCTCAAATACCACTACAAACGAGACAAAGAAGAGAAGCCTTTTACCTGTCGTTATAGAGACATGCCAGGGCTAGCAAGGAGGATTGTGAATTTCAACTTGAAATAGCAATTGAAATTCGAAACTAGTGTTAAAACAGAGACTTTTCGGACTGCAAGACTAGTTGTCCGAATACCAACATTTATTAGAGTTGTGGTTATTTTATTAGCTTTAATTACAGGAGGTAGTTAGAGAAATATTAGCGAATATGTATAAATAATATCGATTATAAAGATGATTATGATGATTTAGAAATTTGAATGATGATAGATATAGCTTCATATTGGTGTTATGAACAGTAATAACAATACGAGTCATAATCATGATAATGGCAATAAAATTAATTAACGATAGTATTAATCTTAATGACATCAACAACAGTAATATTGATGGTAATCATAACAAAAATGATAATAAGAATGGTAAGATTATGATAGTTTTAATGATGATAATGATGGTAATGATGGCATGGGTGATGATAATGATGATAATAGTAAAAGTAAGTAGGATAATCATAATGATAGTAATAGTAATAAATGTGGATATGATAAAAAGAAACAATGACAAAAAATGAATAGTAATAATGATGATAATGATGTAACAAAAATACCGATAATGTTAATGATGATAATGATGTAACAAAAATACCGATAATGTTAATGATGATATCATTCATGACAAAAAGGATAATAACAATAAGGATAATGATAATAACGCTAATGATGATAAAGAGATTATTAACGATGAAAATTATTATGATAATGAAGATAATGGTAACAATAACAATGATGAAAATGATATTATGATGATGATTATAAAGTTATAAAGATGATAATTACAATGATGCTGAATCACAATGATCAGGATGATGATAATAACAATGATTATATGATACTGATAATAATATTAATAAGTTATTGATGAAGATATCAATAATAATAACAATGAATATATGATAAATACGATCATAATGGAACAAAGAATTATCATAACTACATATGATAAACAATCACAATGAAACAAAGAATTATCATAATCATAAAAAGGAATAATAATGAAAATAATAACAAGGACAAAAACAACATTAATTTCAGACACGTGTACAACATGTTTCTCATCTCAGCTGATTCTAAGATGATCGAATCCTTTTCACTGTAAAGGTGCGTGAACCAGGCACTCTTTCAGAAGGAGGGTGGGAGGGAGGGAGGGAGGGGCTATGCAGAGGTGTGTAGGGGTATTGGTTGGGTGTGGTTGGGGTGTGGGGGTGGGGGTTGAGGGGGGGGGGGGGGGAAGAGTGAAGGGCCTTCCTCTCATTCCTTCATCCTCAAAGTATGCTATGAATCCGTACTTATATATATATATATTTTTTTCTTTTCTTTTCTCTTTCTTTCTTCTTACGACCAGACAAACCAAAGTAAAAGAAAACCAGGCTTCCCCCATCTCCCAGCCCCCCCCCCCCCCCCTCGCCCCTTCGCCCCTTCGCCCCCTTCGCCCCCTTCCCCCCCCCCCCCTTCCCCATCTCCCTTCCTCAAACACTTTTTTCTCCAAGGGGAACAGACATCGTCAAAAACACTAACTATTGGAAATCCATAACCGTCTCTTCGCATAGACGGGGATGGGGGTAGGGGGGGTAGGGGAGGAGGGGAAGGGGGAGAAGGAGGGGAGGGGGAGGGGGAGGTGGAGAGGAAAGGGAAGAACTCCGAAACGGCGAGTAATGACCAGTTCGGTGCATCGGGGTAGGGGTAGGGGGAGGAGGGGGGAGGGAGGGAGATGGGGGAGAAAGAAGAAAAGAGGAAAGAAGGTGGAGGGGAAAGGGGGAAAAAGAGGGATGGGAGAAAGAGGGGAGGGAATAAAAGATAGAAGGGTAGGGAAGGAGGAGGCAAGGGGAAAGAAGGGAGGGAAGAAGTGGAGGGGGGAAGGGGAGGTGGGAAAGAGATGGAAGAGTAGGGTAGGAGAGGGTGTGGGAGGGATAAAAGGTGGGGGGACAAAGAAAATAAAAGGTGGGGGGCAAAGAAAGAGAAAAAGAAGGAGAATAGGTGGAGGGGTAAAGAAGAGGGGGAAAAGAGAAGATGGGAATTGGGAAAATGGTGAAGAGACAAGGGAGGAGAAGGAAAGGGAAGGGAAAGAAGGTAGAGTGATAGGGAAGGAGGGAGCAAGGAGAAAGAAGGGAAGGACGAAGATATTTAGGTGGAAAGAGGAGTAGAGAAATACAATAGAAGGGTATGGGAGGAGGGTGAATGGGAAAGGAGGGAAAGGGAGAAAAAAGAAAAGTGGAGAGGGAAAGGGTTAAGGAAAAAAGTGGAACAGTATAGCAAAAGGTGGATGATGGCAAGAGGGGGAAAAGAGAAGATGTGAATGGGGAAAATGGTGAAGAGACAAGGGAGGAGAAGGAAGGGGAAGGGAAAGAAGG
>BOPN01003104.1:5000-10000 GCA_017312705.2 Penaeus japonicus | reverse complement strand
CTCTCTCTCTCTCTCTCTCTCTCTCTCTCTCTCTCTCTCTCTCTCTCTCTCTCTCTCTCTCTCTCTCTCTCTCTCTCTCTCTCTCTCTCTCTCTCTCTCTCTCTCTCTCTCTCTCTCTCTCTCTCTCTCTCTCTCTCTCTCACTCTCTCTTTCTCTCTCTCGTTCTTCTCCTCCCCCTCCCTTTTCTCGCTTATTTTTTCTCACTCTGCTTTCTCTGTCTCTTGGTCTCTCTCTTTCTCTCTCCTCTCCTCTCTCTCTCTTTCTCAATTTCTCGCTCTCGTTCTCCCTCTCCCTTTTCTTACTTATTTTCTCTCACTCTGTTTTCTCTGTCTCTCTCTCTATCTATCTATCTCTCTCTTTCTCAATATCTCTCTCTCGTTCTCCCCCTCGCTTTTCTCACTTATTCTCTCTCTCTATTTGTCTCTCTCTCTCTCTCATGCAGTTATTTGTCTCCACCATCTGCATTTTCTCGTTTTTATATGTTGCCAGTTGTGTAAGCCGATTATATTGCTGATAAAAAAATAACGATATCCCGTATTGGTATAGATATGTATTCGACTTTTATCCAAACAGCAAAACATGGAGTTATATTTACATTTTGAAAAACGAAAGAGAAAAGGAATTTTGCATAAATATTACAACTGATTTCTGTGTGTTTGTTGCTTTATTCTCTATGTGCTGTGCATAATGATAAGCGTATTCATTTTTTAAATGTATTCGTTTTATATTATTGTCATTATTATTGTTATCATCATCATCATTATCATCTTTGTTAACATCATCATCGTTACTGATATCATTTTAATTATCGTTGTTTTTATGATTGTTATTATTGTTATTATCATCCTTATCACTCTTATCATTACAATTCTTATTCGTATTCTTATTATTTTCAGGATCATAATTATTACCATTATCATTATCATTATTATTATTATCATTATCCTTCATAACATTATCCTCTTCATCATTATTATCAGCTATCATTATTATCATAATCACTATCATCATCCTTATCATTATCAACATTATCAACATTGTTATTTCCATCCTTATTGTTATCATTATCATAAATGCTACAATCGTTGTTATCATCATTATTACACTATTATCATCATCATAATTATAATAATGATAATAATAATACCTATAAGAAATATCATCATCATCATCATCTTCATTATTACAAACCGGGTAAAAACTCACAAGAATTCAAATTTTGATACACCTGTCCAAAATAGTTGAATCTCGGCGTCCAGAAAAGACCCGCCATTTGTGTATGCGTTCATATGAAGCGCACCTACATTCATTTAACGACTTAACGACATTGTCCGCTTGTGAGCAATTAACCAAATGGTCCAAGCCTACGAAGGAGAGGAGATATAACGCTGGAAAATGACGTACAAAACATGGCGAATACAGTACGAACGTTAGAGTGTAAATGATTTTCCCGGGTCTGGAAAATGTATACGTAGTGCTTTTGCGAAATGGACACAACGAGTCTTAGAAACCACGTCAATGGTCTTCATGTTGGAAAAGAAGAACATGGAGAAAAGGAGGACGAAAATCTTAAGGTTGTTGAAGAAAGCGAAAGATATTTCCTTTGGAGGTGTTGAGGCTTCTTGTTCATAAAGGCCGTTTTGTTAAAAAAAAAAAAAAAAAAAAAAAAATGGTTACAATCTTGCACGATATCTTTTTAACACCATCACCATCACCACCACTACCACCACCACCACCATCATCATCTTCATCATCTAGCAAAGATTATATACTGAAAGGCAATTTAATATTCCTAAGTGACATCTCTCAGCCATCATATTTTCGAAAAATATTTTTTTCCGAGTCGTTCCTATTGTATATTTTATGTCTTGTTTCGCGTATTCACTTCAGGATATTACACACACATATAACTAAATAAAATGTGGATTTATTTCGTAATGGGGTGTGAAGTAAGAATGAGCGCATGAACAAGTAAAGACGATTAAGAAATGAATTGAGTGAATTAATTTGAATAAATGAATGAAGGCATTAACAGCAAAAGAACATTATCATTGTTATTATTACAATTATTACCATTACTGTTACAACTATTGCGATTATTTTTATCATCATTATCTTTATCATAGACTTCCTCATTACTCATTATCACTAGCACTGTAATTATTATCATAATTATCCTTACTGTTATTAGCATCATCATCATTATCGTTATTATTGATATTATTATCCTTGGTGTCATTTTTATTATTATCATTGTTATTACCGTTTTCATTATTACTATTGTTATGATTGCTATTATTATATTACTATTATCATTATCGTTATCATCATTATGACTATTATCATTATTACTATCATTATTATGATTGTTATTATCATTACCATCATGATTATCAATAATACCTATATTGTTACTATCATTATGATTGTTGATATCAGTATCGGTATCCTTATAACTGTTCATCATTATGATCATCATCATCATTATCATTATAATCACTATTGTTATTATTACCATCACTATTATCGCTAATATTATTATCTCATCAGTATCATAATAATCATTCTAATTATAATTATCATTATCGTCATTGTTTTTATAATCACTTTTAGCATTTTCATTATTATCATCATCAGAATTATAATAATCATCATTATAATCATCACTGTTATCATCATCATCACTGACATAATTATGATTATCACTATCAGTATTGCTATCATCCTTATCATAATTTTTATTATCATTCTCATCATTGTTATCAACATTACTTGTATCATTTTCATTACACTTATCATTACAATTATTGATATTACCACTCTAATTTCCAAATAAAGAACTTATTCATAATAACATTTATATAACAAAACTACGATTTATTTCAAACTTCTCTCACGTGTTTTGTGCATTTAATTTATGGCCCAGTGAGATTAAGCCTTCTCGAAATGATCCTAAATCTGTGATAAATGTTTACGCTTTCCTGTTGCCTCTTTTCCTTTTGAACTTTCTTTATTTTGCTTTCTCTCTATTTAAATGAATGTGTGTGTGTGTGTGTGTGTGATACAAATTAGGAGAGATAAAGAGCGAGAGCGATGAAGAAAAAGAGAAAGAGAGCGAGACAGAGACAGACAGGAAGAGAGAGATAGAGATAGACAGACAGGCAGAGAATTAAACAGACAGAGAGAGAAACAGACAGACAGAGAAATAGACAGACATAGAGACACAGAGAAACAGACAGACAGAGAGACAGACATACAGATAGAGAGACAAACAGACAGGGAGAGAAATAGACAGAGACACAAAAAGACAGAGACAGACAAAGACAGAAAGACAGACAGACAGAGACGGAGACAAAGAGACAGAATCAGCTTGCAAACCTCATCAGTTATATAAAACAACAGGAATATTGCAAATTCAAAATCAACATTGGCCTCCACATCAGGAGGCCAATGTTGTGCATTAACCCATTGTGAAATAGTCGATTCGTTTAGATAGATAGATAGATATAGATAGATATATAGATAGATAAATAGATAGATAGATATATGTATGTATGTATGTATATTATATTATATTATATATATATATATATATATATATATATATATATATATATATATATGTATATGTATATATATATGTGAATAATCTTTTCACTTTATACTTGTATCATTTATGTATTTCCGTTTCCATGTATACAGTTAGCATAAATGTACAAAACAGATTTTAATTTCCATCGGCCAGATCTGATCTTTCTCTCTCCCTCTCTCTCTCTCTTTCTCTCTCCGTCTCTCTCTCTCTCTCTCTCTCCCTCTCTCTCTCTCTCTCTCTCTCCCTCTCCCTCTCTCTCTCTCTTTCACTAAATTTCATTCTCTCTCTCTCACTCTCTTTCTCTCTCTCTCTATCCCTCTTTCTTTCTTCTTCTGGTTGTACAATATAACAAAGTTCCAGATGCTCACTATACCAAAAAGGTGCTACGCCTTTTCATAGCAGGTAACAATTTCACTATAGCCTTTTAGTAACAAAGTCTTGCGTACAATAATCTATACGCAAACGCTTAAAATTCTTTAATATCTCCGATTTTTTTTTTTTGTATTTTCTTCCGTATCGAATGTATCAAATGTTTTTTCTTGTAAATGAGACGTTTTTTGTTTTGTTTTTGTTTTTACTATCTACTATCATCTCCATCATCATCTCCATCATCATTATCTCCACCCCCACTATCATCATCATCATCATCATCACAACCACTACCATCATCATCATCACTGCCACCCCTACTACAAAATCATCACCACCACCACCCCTACCATAAAATCATCATCACCACCATTATCTTCATCACCACCGTCACCTTCACCACCACCACCACATGCTAAATCAATCTAATTCAAATTGCTAGATTTATTAAGTAAGAAATCATGCACATGTATTGATGATGATGATAATGATGATGATATTGATACTGTTAGTGATAATGGTAATGACAATGATAATGGTAATGCTAGTGATAATGATGATGATGAGGAGGAGAGGATGAATTCGGATTACGATAATAATATTTTTTTTCACCTACGACCATAGAGTCCCATTAATGGTTCGCCCTGATGTTATGATAGTTTGCCTCCGATGACTATGATGATCTACAGCGATAGTCCTAATGGTTCTTTCAGATGACCATAAATTAGTCTTATATAGTAGATATAATGGTTCTTTCCAGTGACTATGATAGTCTGCATACGATAGTCATAATAGTTTCGCCCCACGATAATGGCCCGCCGTTTAAGTCAGAGAGGTCGCCATCTGTCTCTACTTGAATCAATAATTGTTCCCTGTAAAAATTCCAACCTTCCTGTATGTAATATCTGTAGAAAGCGAGGTCAGGCTAGGTCAGGGGGTGAAGGTGGTTGGAGGGAATTGGTAGGGGGAGGGGAGGGTGGTTGGAGAGAGGGGAGGAGGTGGTAGGGAGGGGAGGTGAAGTAGGAGGGGGAGGGATGAA
>BOPN01003103.1:166331-171331 GCA_017312705.2 Penaeus japonicus | reverse complement strand
TCATTTTGAAGCTGTGTGTATGACCTTATTTAGCTGCACCTACCGTACAGAGCAACATTATATTAAACAAATTAGAGTAAAGAAATTGCATGAAAATCAGGGTCTGCAACAAGGAAAACGTCCCTCCACATGTATGAATATATATACACTAGACACTAATGTAGATGAACACACACATCTGCACCTCACAGTAATAATATACAACTCTAGTTTATTACAAAAATATACAACTCTAGCATACATAACACAAACAAACGGCCCATGCATACAGTGCTAACACACAGCACTCGCTCGCAACTCTAGCACACAACACAAACACTTAGCAAAGGCACTTCAAAACAATCCAAGCACACAATAAAAATACCAGTCACTAGTGCAAGCCCTAACACTAAGTTATGGTACAGAGCACTAACAAACAATCCTAGCACATGCCACTAACACTCCACCCAAGCACAAAGCGCTAACAAGCAACACGAGCACACAATAACAGAGAAATTTCTAACACACGGAACTATAAGCAACACGAACTTATGTACAATTAACACTAACACACACTCTAACACACGGCCCTAGCACACAACACTAACAAAAGGCACTAACACACAGCACTAACAAATCATCTAACACACTACCCTAGCACACAACACTAACAAAAGGCAGTAACACACAGCACTAATAAATCATCTAACACACTACCCTAGCACACAACACTAACAAAAGGCACTAACACACAGCACTAACAAACCCTCTAACACACTACCCTAGCACACAACACTAACAAAGTGCACTAACACACAGCAATAACAAATCATCTAACACACTACCCTAGCACACAACACTAACAAAAGGCAGTAACACACAGCACTAACAAATCATCTAACACACTACCCTAGCACACAACACTAACAAACGGCAGTAACACACAGCACTAACAAATCATCGAACACACTACCCTAGCACACAACACTAACAAAAGGCACTAACACACAGCACTAACAAATCATCTAACACACTACCCTAGCACACAACACTAACAAAAGGCACTAACACACAGCACTAACAAACCCTCTAATACACTACCCTAGCACACAACACTAACAAAAGTCACAAACACACAGCACTAACCCACACCAAAAATAAAGGAACCACGGACAAACCTTCTAACACACGGCACTAACACAGAGCACTTGACTAAAATCCTCCAATCGCTATTCGGCTTGCGTGTCCCCGTGTCATAACACCAGCGATTACCCAGTGTCCTTTGGGATCCTATCTACCCTAAGGACTCCAGTGGGTCATGCTGTCCCAGCCTGGCTCCAGGAGTCCTCGGGAATGTTGAGGGGAGACGTGCACTAACTTTGTCTTGAAGTTTGTGTGTGTTTGAGTGTGTTTGTGTGTGTGTGTTTGTGTGTGTGTGTGTGTGTGCGCGTTTGTGGTGTGTGTGTGTGTGTTTGTGTGTGTGTGTCTGTGTGTGTGTGTGTGTGTGTTTGCGTTTGTGTGTTTATGTGTGCGTGTGTGTGTGTGTGTGTTTCTTTGCTTGTGGCGGGATATATGTGTTGCCTTATGTATGCGTATGTGTGCGTATGTGTCTCCTTCTATTGATCTGTCCTTCTACACACTCAGGGTACAAAAATTCGTATTTCTTACGGAACTATTTTTTGCCAAACCTTTTTTCCTCAAAAAATCTTCAACTACCTCCTACATGGCCCCAATATTCTCCTATCCCTGTAACTACATCGTCCTTCCTACCAAGTATTCCTTTAGCAAGATGATGGAATCAGAGGATAAATAAGGTGACTGGCGTTTTCCTTTTTTTTTTTTTTTTTTCATTATTGCAACTTTTTTCTTGCCTCTGCTTCTTTTTCGGGTGTGGCAAAACAAAATCATTATTTTTATTTGTTTTTTGTTTTTTCTCTTTCACTCTTTGTTTTACCTTTGATGACATTTTTTTTCGGGTTGGCCAAAACAAAATGATTATTCTTATCAGTAATGAGATTTATAATAGATAATAACAAATCAAAGAATCATACGGAATTAAGAAGTGAGAGTCAGGAAGTAAGGAAGAGAAATAGAAGAAGGGAAGAAGAAGAAGAAGAAGAAGAAGCGGAGACGGAGAGATAAGCGGGTGAGATAAGACTGAGGAAAGAGAAGAAAAAGTGACTCGCTAACTATCTATATAATCATGAATAGAGAGAGAGAGAAAGGAAGGGAGAGAGAGAGAAAAGGGGGGATGGAGAAAGAGAAGATAGAGAGAGAGAGAAAAAGGGAGGGAGCGAGAGAGAGAGGGGGGGAGAAAGAGAAGAAAGAGAGAGAGAGGGGGAGAGAAAGAGAGAGAGGGAGAGGGAGAAAGAGAGAGAAATAGAAAGGACGAAATTTAAAAGTAGTAGAGTAGGGTTGGAATTAACAGGGATACATATTTAAAAGCAAAAAAAAAAAAAAAAAAAAAAAAAAGGCTGAGAAGAGGACACGGAGGGAAAGAGAGAGAGAGAGAGAGAGAGAGAGAGAGAGAGAGAGAGAGAGAAAAGGGAGTTAATGTGATGATAGTGTGACTGCCGAAAGCAAACAGCCTGAGGGGGAGGAACCGTTCTTCCTTCCAGCTGAGACACTAGGAGAGCAAACATCCCAAGACGTCTCTTTAAGGAGGCTCCTCTCCGGGAAAACATCCTTCGCTCCTATCGCGTTGGTCTCGCGGTCTCCGAGAAGGAAGGAATATTGTTGGAGAAAACGATCGTTTGGTTGCGGTGGAGACAGGAGAGGTTCGCTTGGTGGAGGAAGGATTGATTGTTTGGAAGTGGAGACAATTGTTTGGTGGAGGAAACGGTTGTTTAGATGTGAAGGAAATCGTTCGGTGGAGTTAATAGTTGTTTGGAAGTGGAGAAAAATGTTTGGTGGAGGAAACGGTTGTTTAGAAATGAAGTTAGTCGTTTGGTGGAGGAAATGGTTGTTTGGAAGTGGAGACAATTGTTTGGTTGAGGAAACGGTTGTTTAGATGTGAAGGAAATTGTTTGGTGGAGGAAACGGTTGTTTAAAAGTGAAGTTAGTCGTTTGGTGGAGTTAATAGTTTTTTGGAAGTGGAGACAATTGTTTGGTGGAGGAAACGGTTGTTTGGAAGTGAAGTTAGTCGTTTGGTGGAGTTAATAGTTGTTTGGAAGTGGAGAAAATTGTTTGGTTGAGGAAACGGTTGTTTAGATGTGAAGTTAGTCGTTTGGTGGAGTTAATGGTTGTTTGGATGTGGAGAAGATTGTTTGGTGGAGGAAACGGTTGTTTGGAAGTGAAGTTAGTCGTTTAGTGGAATTAATGGTTGTTTGGAAGTGGAGACAATTGTTTGGTGGAGGAAACGGTTGTTCAGAAGTGAAGTTAGTCGTCTGGTGGAATTAATGGTTGTTTGGAAGTGGAGACAATTGTTTGGTGGAGGAAACGGTTGTTTAGATGTAAAGTTAGTCGTTTGGTGGAGGAAGAATTGGTTGTTTGGAAGTGGAGAAGATTGTTTGGTGGAGGAAACGGTTGTTTAGATGTGAAGGAAATCGTTTGGTGGAGTTAATGGTTGTTTGGAAGTGGAGAAGATTGTTTGGTTGAGGAAACAGCTGCTTAGAAGTGAAGTTAGTCGTTTGGTGGAGTTAACAGTTGTTTGGATGTAGAGAAAATTGTTTGGTTGAGAAAACGGTTGTTTAGATGTGAAGTTAGTCGTTTGGTGGAGTTAATGGTTGTTTGTTCGTGGAGAAGATTGTTTGGTGGATTGGACGATTGTTTGTAAGTAGATAATTGTTTTTGGTGGAGGAGGCGATTGTCAGCTGGAAGAAAATTATCATATGGTGCAGGAAATGACCGTTTTGTCGTATGAAATAATCGGTAGGTGGAGAAAAGATCCATTTCGAAGAGGCAGTGATCAACAGGAGGAAATGATCTTCTTTTGACGGTAAGAAGTATTGTTGGCAGTTTCCACCATTATCTAAGAAATAATCATTGGTAGAATCAATTGTTGGCAAAATTAACTGCTAAAGTACTATTGTATTTAGATGTGTGATACACGCATGAAATATAATCTTAATCACATGAAATCACTATACGGCAAAATATAACAAAAACACACATACATAGGTTCCTATATCATCAAACATCGAGATACATAAACTTAAAAAAGAAAAAAAAAATAGAGAAAGGCATCAGTAATTGTTGCCAATGCATACATACAATGTACGTTATTCATGCATAAAATGTTGATTTTCATTTGTATTCTGTTCCTTTTGCATTTGCTGGAAAAAATAGCAGGAAATTACGATTCTTTCACACGTTCATGTTTTAGAATTCTTTTTTTTTTCAGCCTTTACATACATCCCTTTTTAATTCAGTTGTTCTTTCTCTCCCTTTTTCTTTCCGGTTTTTCTTATTTTCCCAGCGTGAGGACTCTCTCTCTCGCTCACCCGTTTCCACAGCCATTCACTCACCCAGTCACAGTCATCTTGTCTTGTCATTTTTACTTTTTAAAAAATTCTTGCTTTCCTTTTTTCGCCCCGAAATGAATCAGAATTCGCAGTGTGGATATTTCCGTGTTACATACCGGGCTCCATTTATAGACAGACTGACAATGGATATACATATATACACACATACACACACATACACACACACACACACACACACACACACACACACACACACACACACACACACACACACACACACACACACACACACACACACACACACATATATATATATATATATATATATATATATATATATATATATATATATATGTATGTATGTATATACATATATATTTATACATATATACATGTGTGTATGAATACACACACACACACACATATATATATATACATATATATATATATATATATATATAGAGAGAGAGAGAGAGAGAGAGAGAGAGAAAGAGAGATGCATGCATGTATATACATATACAAATATATTTTTCTTCTTCGTCTTCTTCCCTGCACCTGTTCTTATTTCCGGAAATCATAACAGTGGCATTTTCTTAT
>BOPN01003103.1:126331-131331 GCA_017312705.2 Penaeus japonicus | reverse complement strand
CCGTTTCCTCCACCAAACAATCTTCTCCACATCTAAACAACCGTTTCCTCAACCAAACAATTGTCTCCACTTCCAAACAACTATTAACTCCACCAAACGACTAACTTCACTTCCAAACAACCGTTTCCTCCACCAAACAATTGTCTCCACTTCCAAAAAACTATTAACTCCACCAAACGACTAACTTCACTTCTAAACAACCGTTTCTTCCGCCAAACAATCTTCTCCACTTCTAAACAACCGTTTCCTCAACCAAACAATTGTCTCCACTTCCAAACAACCATTTCCTCCACCAAACGACTAACTTCACTTCTAAACAACCGTTTCCTCCACCAAACAATCTTCTCCACTTCTAAACAACCGTTTCCTCAACCAAACAATTGTCTCCACTTCCAAACAACCATTTCCTCCACCAAACGACTAACTTCACTTCTAAACAACCGTTTCCTCAACCAAACAATTGTCTCCACTTCCAAACAACCATTTCCTCCACCAAACGACTAACTTCACTTCTAAACAACCGTTTCCTCCACCAAACAATTTTCTCCACTTCCAAACAACTATTAACTCCACCAAACGATTTCCTTCACATCTAAACAACCATTTCCTCAACCAAACAATTGTTTCCACTTCCAAACAATCAATCCTTCCTCCACCAAGCGAACCTCTCCTCCACCAAACAAACCGTCTCCACCGCAACCAAACGATCGTTTTCTCCAACAATATTCCTTCCTTCTCGAAGACCGCGAGACCAACGCGATAGGAGCGAAGGATGTTTTCCCGGAGAGGAGCCTCCTTAAAGAGACGTCTTGGGATGTTTGCTCTCCTAGTGTCTCAGCTGGAAGGAAGAACGGTTCCTCCCCCTCAGGCTATTTGCTTTCGGCAGTCACACTATCATCACATTAACTCCCTTTTCTCTCTCTCTCTCTCTCTCTCTTTCCCTCCGTGTCCTCTTCTCAGCCTCTGTTTTTTTTTTTTTTTTTTTGCTTTTAAATATGTATCCCTGTTAATTCCAACCCTACTCTACTACTTTTAAATTTCGTCCTTTCTATTTCTCTCTCTTTCTCCCTCTCCCTCTCTCTCTTTCTCTCCCCCTCTCTCTCTCTTTCTTCTCTTTCTCCATCCCCCCTCTCTCTCTCGCTCCCTCCCTTTCTCTCTCTCTCTCTCTATCTTCTCTTTCTCCATCCCCCCTTTTCTCTCTCTCTCCCTTCCTTTCTCTCTCTCTCTCTCTATTCATGATTATATAGATAGATAGCGAGACACTTTTTCTTCTCTTTCCTCAGTCTTATCTCACACGCTTATCTCTCCGTCTCCGCTTCTTATTATTATTCCCTTCTTCTATTTCTCTTTCTTACTTCCTGACTCTCACTTCTTAATTCCTATTGGTTCTTTGATTTGTTATCATCTATTATATATCTCATTACTGATAAGAATAATCATTTTGTTTTGGCAAACCCGAAAAAAAGGTCATCAAAGGTAAAACAAAGAGTGAAAGAGAAAAAAAAAAAAAATAGAAATAATGATTTTGTTTTGCCACACCCGAAAAAGAAGCAGAGGCAAGAAAAAAGTTGCAATAATGAAAAAAAAAAAAAAAAAAAAAAAAAAGGAAAACGCCAGTCACCTTATTTATCCTCTGATTCCATCATCTTGCTAAAGGAATGCTTGGTAGGAAGGACGATGAAGACAGGATAGGAGGATATTAGCCATGTAGGAGGTAGTTGAAGATTTTTGAGGAAAAAAAGGTTTGGCAAAAAATAGTTCCGTAAGAAATACGAATTTTTGTACCCTGAGTGTGTAGAAGGACAGATCAATAGAAGGAGACACATACGCACACATACGCATACATAAGGCAACACATATATCCCGCCACAAGCAAAGAAACACACACACACACACACGCACACACAAACACACACACACACACACACACACACACACACACAAACACACGCACACACACCACAAACACGCACACACACACACACACACACACACAAACACACACACACAAACACACTCAAACACACACAAACTTCAAGACAAAGTTAGTGCACGTCTCCCCTCAACATTCCCGAGGACTCCTGGAGCCAGGCTGGGACAGCATGACCCACTGGAGTCCTTAGGGTAGATAGGATCCCAAAGGACACTGGGTAATCGCTGGTGTTATGACACGAGGACACGCAAGCCGAATAGCGATTGGAGGATTTTAGTCAAGTGCTCTGTGTTAGTGCCGTTAGTGTGTTAGAGGGTTTGTCCGTGATGCCTTTATTTTTGGCGTGGGTTAGTGCTGTGTATTTGTGCCTTTTGTTAGTGTTGTGTGCTAGGGTAGTGTGTTAGATGATTTGTTAGTGCTGTGTGTTAGTGCCGTGTGTTAGAAGGTTTGTCTGTGATGCCTTTATTTTTGGCGTGGGTTAGTGCTGTGTGTTTGTGACTTTTGTTAGTGTTGTGTGCTTGGGTAGTGTGTTAGAGGGTTTGTTAGTGTTGTGTGTTTGCGACTTTTGTTAGTGTTGTGTGCCAGGGTAGTGTGTTAGAGGGTTTGTTAGTGCTGTGTGTTTGTGACTTTTGTTAGTGTTGTGTGCTAGGGTAGTGTGTTAGAGGGTTTGTTAGTGCTGTGTGTTAGTGCCTTTTGTCAGTGCTGTGTGCTAGGGTAGTGTGATAGAATGTGTGTTTGTGTTAATTGTACATACGTTCGTGTTGCTTATAGTCCCATGTGTTAGAAAGTGTACTGTTATTGTGTGTTCGTGTTGCTTGTTAGCGCTTTGTGCTTGGGTGGAGTGTTAGTGTCATGATCTAGGATTGTTTGTTACTGCTCTGTACCATAACTTAGTGTTAGGGCTTGCACTAGTGACTGGTATTTTTACTGTGTGCTTGGAATGTTTTGAAGTGCCTTTCCTAAGTGTTTGTGATATGTGCTAGAGTTGCGCGCGTGTGCCGTGTGTTAGCACTGTATGCATGGGCCGTTTATTTGTGTTATGTATGCTAGAGTTGTAAATTTTTGCAATAAACTAGAGTTGTATATTTTTGCAATAAACTAGAGTTGTATATTATTACTGTGAGGTGCAGATGTGTGTGTTCATCTACATTAGTGTTTAGTGTATATATATTCATACATGTGGAGGGACGTTTTCCTTGTTGCAGACCCTGATTTTCATGCAGTTTCTTTACTCTAATTCGTTTAATATAATGTTGCTCTGTACGGTAGGTGCAGCTAAATAAGGTCATACACACAGCTTCAAAATGAATTACGAAACAGTTTTTAAAGTTCTCTGAAAAAGTCACGTGATCCCGATAACATCAAAAGTTTTTTTGTGTTTTTTTTGCGTATATACCGTATAATCTCAGAACATGACTTTGGCATTACTTTGACAGTAATCAGATTTCCTCGGTATGAAAAAGGAGAAAAAAAAAGAAAGAAAAAAAAAACAGTAAAACATAATCCTCAGAAGTACACTGAAAAATGTAGAATTCAGAGAAGAGGGAGAAGCAAGAGAGAAGGAAGGAGAGAGAAGGGAAGAGAGAAAGAGAGATAGAGAGAGACAGCTAGACAGACAGAGAGACAGATAACCAAAGAGACAGTCGAACAGTGGATTAAGGAAAGTCAGTATGATTCGGCTAACACGCAGCAAAGTCAGAATTCTTGACTCGCCTCCAACCCCGCTTGCAGCCGTACCGGGATGTGGCTGTTGACTTTTCTGTATTTAAAGTGAAAGTTTGTCTACCAATTTACAAGTCCGACAGTTTTCAGTTTGCAGAGTTCGGATTTTTTTTTTTTTTTTTGGGGGTGGGGGGAGAGTTTGACTTTTGAAACAGTTCTAACAAACAATTGATTTCCGGAAAACATGTGTTTGTCTCTTTCTTTGTCGCCCTTTCTCTCTCTCTCTATCTCTCTCTCAGTCTCTCTCTCTCACTCTTCTCTCTCTCTCGATTTCTCTCTCTCTCTCTCTCTGTCTCACTCTCTCTATCACACTCACACTATCTGTCTTTGTATTAATTCTCTGCTTATTAATCTACACCTCATTTGTATGTCTTTTGCAAGGAAGGTATGAGGGAGGGAGGGAGAGACGGAGACTTTCGGGCAGACGGATAGCCAGATAAACAAACAAGAAAACAAAACAAACAAACAAACAGACAAAGCAAACTGACAGACCGATAGACAAACAAACAGACAGACAGATAAACAAACAGACCGATAGACAAACAAACAGACAGACAGACAAACAAACAAACAGACCGATAGACAAACAAACAGACAGACAGACAAACAGACAGACAGATAGACACCGAAAAGGAACCAGGAACCACCAGACAAACCGAGAGAGGAAATGGTATCCGTGGTATATTCCTGGCAAGGGAACTGATAAGAGTCGGCGAGATAGACCTGGCCTCCTCCTTCTGAATTCTATTCTGTGTGCTTGTGCATGACAATATATCAGCGCAATGAATGGGTTAACGAGATTGTTGTTTCGTAATCATTTTCATTGATATTGTTATCATACTGTTATATGTATATATATATATATATATATATATATATATATATATATATATATATATATATATATATATATATATATATATATATATATATATATATATATATACATATATACATATATATATATATATATATATATATATATATATATATATATATATATATATATGTATATATGTATATATATATATATATATATATATATATATATATATATATATATATATATATATACATATATATATATATACATGTATATATATATATATATATATATATATATATATATATATATATATATATATATATATATATATATATGCATATATATATATATATATATATATATATATATATATATATATATATATATATATATATATATATATATATATATATATATGTGTATATATATGTATATATATATATATATATATATATATATATATATATATATATATATATATATATATATATATATATATATACATATATATATATATAT
>BOPN01003103.1:106331-111331 GCA_017312705.2 Penaeus japonicus | reverse complement strand
CTCCTTCTCAAATAAATCGAAAAGGCCTTCGGCATAGTCTTATGTTTCCCTGCTCTCCCTTTCCCTTCGTTGTTTGGTTTATTATGCATTTGTTTTTTATCTTTGTGTTATTTTTTGCACATAGACACATTTTATCGTATTTCAGTGGTTAGCAATTATGTGCTACTGTTATCTTATGCTGATCTAAGCTTGATCTAAGATGACCTGTAAACAGCTACCAAAATGCACGTCAGAAAAACGTATATTGTTAAACCCGCAAAACAATATGATAAATCCATATGCAGGACTTTGAATTACAATATTTCGTGGTAGTGTTGATTTATAGCCAATGCATATAGGTGCATTTATAAGATTTAAAAAAAGCCCGAAATTGCCATAGTCGGGCAGATAGATATCCACCCGTGCATGAAAATACTGTGAACTAAACACATATGAAACCATAAACTTGACTTTTTTATTCTTTTTTTTCAGCAACTATATGAGAAGACCATTATCCAAAAATATTAATACAAAACTCAACCACTTCTACCGTAATAAACACAGTCATTGAAAATAGTGATACAGAACTCCCTCTAACCTCCCAGTAGGATACCTTTGGCGAGGAAATGCCTCTCTCCCTCCAAAAAATAAAAAGGTCTTCACCCCAAAAAGCAAAAATTTCACAACATAACAAAGGCGGCAGCAGCGTTGGCGGGAACGCGGTGAAACTAACGCCCGGCTAACCTCCTTACTTTGCTGACCAAAATACGTTCTTGGCAAGGCTGTTCATACATGATTTAAGATGACTCCCAACTTTCTCCGCGTTCTCACTATCCAAACATAATGTCTTTGAACTTTGTAGGCGTCTGTGAACTAATAGTATTTCTGCAATTCAGTTGCGGTGCGGCATGGCATCTGTTTTCGAATTAGATGCATAGTACTATGTGCATATTATCATTCTTTCGTTGTTTATGATAGGTTATTGAAAGTATTGCATCGTAACTCATATCTTAGGTTACACGCCCTTGTTGATTAGAAGAAGTGGTATATGTAAACTCACGAAATTAATGCTGTGCTATTATACGCTTTTATATATAACTCCTTGGTATTTTCCTAGAAAATGAAGTGTGAAAATGTGGCCGTAATTTAACGCCCGTTCTTTTATGTAATGTATGATTTTAATCTTTGCTCTCTCTCTCTCTCTCTCTCTCTTGCTCTCTCTCTCTCTCTCTTTCTCTCTCTCTTTCTCTCTATTTTTCTCTCTCTCCCACTTTCTCACTCTCTCTTTCTATCCCTCCCTCCCCCCTCTCTCTCTCGCTCTCCATTCTTCCCATCCCCCCTCTCTCTCTCTCTCTCTCTCTCTCTCTCTCTCTCTCTCTCTCTCTCTTTCTCTCTATCTTTCTCTCTCTCCCACTTTCATACTCTCTCTTTCCAACCCTCCCTCCCCCTCTCTCTCTCTTTGTCGCTCTACATTCTTCCCTCTCTCTCTCTCTCTCTCTCTCTCTCTCCCTTTCCCTTCCTCCCCATCCTCTCTCTCTCTCCCTTTCCCTTCCTCATTCCCTCCCTCCTACCTCTCTCTCTCTCCGCTGACTCACTCCTTCCCTTTATTAGAAGGCCAGCGGAGGAAGATATAGATAAGGGTGGGAGAGAAAGATAAAGAGATAACATAGACAGACATACGCTCTGATAGACAAAAAAAAGTAACATAAAACATTTATCTTCTCAAGCCTCACGGACTTTGTAATATATATATATAGCAATATCTTCCTTCCTTCCTCTCATTTTCTAGTTATCTCTGATTCCCTCTTTTTCTCCTTATCGCTACTTTCCTCCTTCTTTTTCTCTCTTTCTCCTTTTCCTTCTCGTAATGCGTCTTTCTGTTTTTTCTCCCTATCTCTCCCTCTCCTTTTCGCGTTATCCTTCCTTTGTTCTCATTCTTCGCTTAGCTCTCTTTCCATCCTTCACATATCATCTTTTCCTCTTTCCAACTTCCTTCTTGTTCCCCCTACATCCTCTTTCCATTCTCTCCATCTCATTTTCTCTTTCCGTACTCCTTGTTCTAGTCTGAACTTTTTTTTTCTCCATTCTTTTTTGTTGTTGATGTTGTTGTCTCTTTTTTTCCTATACTTGGCTCGGCTTTTTCTGTTCTTCTTCTTCTTTCTTTCCAATTCTCTCGATATCTCTCCTTCCTTCCTTTCTCTTTCTCTCATCATCGCTCCTATCCATTTTCTCCTACGTACTCCTTACTTTCCCCTTTCCTTCTTCCCACTCTCTCTCTTTTGCTCTACGTCTTTCCCATTCTTTTATTCCCTTCTTCCCATGCTATCGTAATCTCTCTTTCTCCCATTCACATTTTCTTAATGTCCCCTCCTTTCTTTCCATCTTTTCCTTGAGTCTCCCTCATTCTTGCCTTTCCTCCTTTTTCCTCTAGTCATCTCCCTTTCCCCCTCTTCCGAATTACCTCATTCCTTTCTCCTCACCCTTTCTTCAACTCTTTTCTCTCATCTTCCTCCTTCTCTCCTTCTCATTCCTTCGTTATTTCTCCTCCTCTTCTTTCCCAACCTCTCATTAACACTTTCCCATCTCTTTACAGGTCCACAATTTTGGGGTCTCATCAACCCTGAATGGTCTCTGTGCACCCACGGTCGTCGCCAGAGCCCCATTAATCTGGACCCATCCCTGTTGCTGTACGACCCTAACCTACGACCTCTGCACATAGACAAACACAGGGTAAGTACAAGCTCTTACAACCCTCCCCCTCCCCCTCCCCCTCCCCCCCCCCCCCTCCCTGTTGATGTTTTTGTGAAGGTGTCTGTGTCTTCTTGAAGTGTCTTGGTGTGTTTGTGTGATGAGGTTCAGTGGTGAGGGATTTTTTTTTCTTGTGGTGAGGATATTTGTTTTTGTTTTTGTTTTGAGGTAGGTATTGGGTCTTGTTTCTTGGTTGTAGTTGTTATCATTGTTATCATATTTTGTGTTGTTACTATTCTCATTATTCTTTTTGTTATCATTATTATTATAATTATCCATATCATTATTATCATCAGCATTATTGTCATTATTGTTCTCGTTATTATCAAAATCAATATGATAATAATAATGTTGGTCTATGTGTGAGGTTGTTTGTGTGTGTGTGTGTGTGTATGAGTGTGTGTGTGTGAGTGCACCAATAGTTTCATTTGCTCTTAACAACACCCTTACGTGTTCATTTCCTGAGTTATTTATTATTTTCCCTCCTTCTACTTCCTTAGAAATACTAAGCAAAAGACAGGTGTGCTTGCAAGAAAATGTCTCGTAAGAATGTTGCAGTTTCTTCGTTCATTGCGCGATCAACTTGTTCCAGGAAAATGTTCGTGCTTGTATTATCATGTGATCATTTTTTTTCTATTCTTAATGCCTGAATTTACATTATGACATAAACACGAAAAGGAAAGAGGAAGAATATGAAAATGGAAAAATGGAAAACTTTTTGTTTCATGCAAAGAAGTTATACAACAAAAGTTATATAACAGTCTGTCTTATTTGCAAAACCGTACACTTTGATATTGTATGATAAATTCAGTGAACAGATGGATTGGATGTGGTGAATAGTTTTGACAGTATACACCCCTGAAGCGCCGCCGCTGCATAGCAAATTCGAATTTCGGGAAAAGCGCGGGAAACCTTGCTGACGTCAGAAGAGGTACGCCATCTTCCTGGCCCGCCCAAAATTCCTCTCCTATCAAACTTTCTGAAGTGTGTCTCTCCCTTTCATTCATTCACGCTCTCTCACACTTTCTCATTCATTCAAACTATATTATCAATTTACTCATTCGTTTCCCGTTTTTCTCGTAACCTTGATTATCATATCTCCCTTTCACTTATTTATCCTCTCTCTCTCTCTCTCTTTATCTCTCATTTATTAATTCTCTCTTTCTGTATTATTATTATTTTTTTCTCTCGTTCATACTTGTTCTTTCCCTTTTCTGTCTGACTGGCACAAACATGAAAATTAGTCGAAATAGAAAAAAGTAGTTATGACTTTTTATTATTAATTTATCTATACCCCCTGTCACTTTTACCCTCACGGACCCATTCACTTCTTCCCCCCCTCTCTTATTACTCTTTCTCTCTCTTTCTTTCTCTCCTTTTTCCTCCCTCTCACTCCTATCCACTCCTTCCTTATTCCACTAGCAAATCTCCCGTTCTCATATCCCCTTCCTCTGTTCTCCTTTCTCCTTTCTCTTTCTTTCACATAGCATATCACATAATCAATCCCTTCCTTCATCTCTCTCTCTCTCTCTCTCTCTCTCTCTCTCTCTCTCTCTCTCTCTCTCTCTGTCTGCCCCCTCCGCTTCACCCCCCCCCCCCTCCCTCAATCAGCTGGCGTGGGAAGGGTTTCCGCTCCCTCCTCAGCCGTCAGCTGTTTAGGCGAAATGTTTTAATGGCAATTGCCTAGCCCTCCCCCCTCTCTCCCAGCCCCCTCCCTTTACGTCATTGGCAGCGGGACTAATCAATTATCGATAAAGTTTATAAAGTTATTGTTGCTGGCTCGAGGAATGATCCTTATGGTATTGATTTATTAAGTGTGTGTGTGTTTTGAAGGACGTTTTAATAATTGACTATCTTTGTCTATTTGATTCTTGATAATGTTACATGCAAAATGCATACCGTCATTCAGACTGAAAATAAATTTATAGAATAGTTTTGTATGATCTATGTATCACTGGTTTGTATTCATTCTTTCAAATTAGCTGTTCTATCTTTAATCAAATTTGGGATTCTTTATACCTCTCTATATTCATATTTCTAGCCCATGAAAATAGAATACAGTATTGTCAATAAACAAACACATGCACAAAAACACAAACAGAAACGATAAAGTATCGATATGAAGCCCCCCCCCCCCACTATCTTTTTCTCAAACACAATCACAGTCCACGCACACATACACACACACACACACATACATACACTAACACACACACACATGCACATACACACACACACAAACACAAGCAAACACATACACATACATAAACACA
>BOPN01003103.1:75000-82500 GCA_017312705.2 Penaeus japonicus | reverse complement strand
GGATGAAATGGGTCGATTGAGGGAAAGGGGAAGGGAAAAGGACAGGGAAAGGGAAAGGGAGAGGGAGAGAAACAGGGACACAGAACATGACAAAAAAAGGAAAATATAGTCATAGAAAAAAGATAAAAGTATCGTAATTAGACACTATATATATACAAATCTACTGCGTACCTACAGCAGCGAGGAAACTCTCACGTGGTCGAAAAAAGTGCGGTCAAAACTGAAATGTTTCTTCTTTTATACAAAAATTTTGCAAAAACATATTACCCACTTTGCGAAATGAAATTTTAGACTGCGCGTAGTGTATGTTATTTCAAATGGTGCAGAATAAATTAGTACTCTGCCTTTTTTCTTAATGGAATGCATTTACAAGCGTGAAATTATATGTATATACATTTTTTTTTCGTTGTTTAATAATGGACTGGTATATATAGAATATTGATATGTCTGGTGGGCGTATTGTATGGATATGTGAGTGTACATACATTTATACTATATGAAAGTGTGTCTAGTATATCTAAATTATATATATATATATATATATATATATATATATATATATATATATATATATATATATAAGTAAATATATATATATATATATATATATATATATATATATATATATATAAATAAATAAATAAATATATATATATATATATATATATATATATATATATATATATATATATATATATATATGAGAAAGAGGAGGAGGAGGAGAGGGAGAAAGAGGAGGGAGAAGAGGAGGAAGAGAAAGGGAGAAGTAGAGGGAGAAGAGGAGGAGGAGGAGGAGGAGGAGGGAGGAGGGAGTAGGAGAAGAGGGAGGGAGGAGGAGGAGGAGGAGGAGAGGGAGGAGGAGGAGGAAGAGGAAAGGGAGGAGGAGGAGGAGAAGGAGAGGGAGGAGGAGGGGGAGTAGAGGGAGGAAGAGGGGGAGGAGGAGGAGGAGGAGGAGGAGGAGGAGGAGGAGGAGGAGGAGGAGGAGGAGGAGGAGGAGGAGGAGGAGGAGGAGGAGGAGGAGGAGGAAGAGGGAGGAGGAGGAGGAGGAGGAGGAGGAGGAGGAGGAGGAGGAGGAGGAGGAGGAGGAGGAGGAGGAGGAGGAGGAGGAGGAGGAGGGGGAGAAGGAGGGAGGAGGGGGAGGAGGAGAAGGAGGAATGGAGGAGGAGGAGGAGGAGGAAGAAGGAGGAGGAGGAGAGGGAGAAGGAGGAGGAGGAATGGGAGTAGGAGGAGGGAGGGAAGGAGGAGGAGGAGGAGGAGGAGGAGGAGAGGAGAGGAGAGGAGGGAGGAGGAGGAGGAGAAGGAGGAGGAGGAGGAGGAGGAGGAGGAGGAAGAAGAAGAAGAAGAAGAAAAGGAAGAAGAAGAAGAAGAAGAAGAAGAGGAAGAAGAAGAAGAAGAAGAAGAAGAGGAAGAAGAAGAAGGAGAAGTAGTAGTAGAAGAAGAAGAAGAAAAAGAAGAAGATGAAGAGGAAGAAGATGATGAAGAGGAAGAAGAAGAAGAAGAGGAAGAAGAAGAAGAAGAAGAGGAAGAAGAAGAAGAAGAAGAAGAGGAAGAAGAAGAAGAAGAAGAAGAAGAGGAAGAAGAAGAAGAAGAAGAAGAAGTAGTAGTAGTAGTATTAGAATAAGAATAAGAATAAGAATAAGGAAAATAATAATAATAAGTAGTTGTAGAAGAAGAAAAAGTAGTTGTAGAAGAAGAAGATGATGAAGAGGAAGAAGAAAAAGAGGAAGTAGTAGTAGTAGTAGTAGAAGAAAAAGTAGTAATAGAAGTAGAAGAAGAAGAAGAAGTAGTAGTAGTAGTAAAAGAAGAAGAAGAAGCAATAGAAGAAGAAGAAAGCAGGATCTTCTTATGCTGTACTTTAGCTCTCTCCATATTCCCTGTCCATTCCTACATATGCGACTGTATCCATTTATCATTAAATGAATTGATGTCTCGATCATCAATGAAGCAGTAATGGTTATAATTAAAGCCAATGACTTCTAAACCTGTAAGAACCGCTCGTTAGTCAGTTCTGCTAATTAATACGATTCATTAGTGGAATTTATTGATAAAGACTAAATCAGAAAAGATGATTAAAATGTCGTAAAAAAAGTATAATGAATATTAAGAACACATAAATAAAAGGGCAATTACGCATATTCCGGAAGTTATTTCATGCATAAAACGATGATACTTATATTATATATTTGCCCTTATAAGTCAATAACTTAATCTATTTATCTATTCATCTGCTAATATATTCTATCTATCTATCCCTTTATCTATTCATCTGTCCATATCTATCTATACATCTATTTCTATCTATCTATACATCTGTCCATATCTATCTATACATCTATTTCTATCTATCTATACATCTGTCCATATCTATCTATATATCTATTTCTATCTATCTATACATCTGTCCATATCTATCTATATATCTATTTCTATCTATCTATACATCTGTTTATATCTATCTATATATCTATTTCTATCTATCTATACATCTGTTTACATCTATCTATATATCTATTTCTATCTATCTATACATCTGTTTATATCTATCTATATATCTATTTCTATCTATCTATACATCTGTCCATATCTATCTATGTATCTATTTCTATCTATCTATACATCTGTCCATATCTATCTATATATCTGTTTCTATCTATCTATACATCTGTCCATATCTATCTATACATCTATTTCTATCTATCTATACATCTGTCCATATCTATCTATACATCTATTTCTATCTATCTATACATCTGTCCATATCTATCTATATATCTATTTCTATCTATCTATACATCTGTCCATATCTATCTATATATCTATTTCTATCTATCTATACATCTGTTTATATCTATCTATATATCTATTTCTATCTATCTATACATCTGTTTATATCTAACATCAGTTATATCTATCAATACATCTATAGTGGTATACTTATATCCAAACACAAGTAGGAATTTTCAATCTGTTCTATCTGGTCTAAATAGTAATATGACATTGACAAGACCTATTGAATGCTAGCCAATGATTTGTTGAAGATTTGATTGAATTCGTCGAATATCATTATTTCAGTTGCAAACTATCAGTGCAATGTATTTAGTGACAAAGTTATATTGCGGATGTTCATCAACTAATAGATGGCGGGATAGAAATAGTGTGTGTGTGTATACATAAATGTATATGTGCATATATATGTGTATATATATATATATATATATATATATATATATATATATATATATATATATATATATACATATATATATATATATATATATATATATATATATATATATGTATATATATATATATACATATATATATATATATATATATATATATATATATATATATATATATATATATATATATATATATATATATATATATATATATATATATATATATATATATATATATGTATGTATATATATATATATATATATATATATATATATATATATATATATATATATATATATATATATATATATATATATATATATATATATATATATATATATATATATATATATATATATATATATATATATATATATATACAAATACACACACATACACATCTGTCTATCTATACTATCTACTTTTCTATCTAACTATTTATCTATCTGTCTGTCTATTTTTCTCTCTATCTATCTATCTATCTATCTATATATATATCTATATCTATCTATCTATCTATCTATCTATCTATCTATCTATCTATATATATATACATATATATATATATATATATATATATATATATTAAAGAACCACTGCCACATATGATGATGGAATTTCTATAAAAGCTCGAAACGTTACGAGTTTAGTCTTTTTATTGATCTATTTATTTTTCTTATTGTGACAGTGTTTAACATTTGTGTTGTACACGTTACTACGTTTGTGTTTTGTAATTCACACACACACACACACACCCACACACACACACACACACACACACACACACAGAGAAAGGAGCAGTAGTGATATAAACTTTATTCCCGAATTTCATAGATAAATGATTTCTACCCATCGCGAGGCCGGTCCCGACGAGTCCTGCTTTTGGAATTCGGTATAGCGGAGTTCAATCAGGTTATTTTTGCATATGCAGTGAACAGGATCGTACGAACAACCTGTGATGTGCATGATCTATTTTTAGTTTTTGTCTTTCTTTTTTTATTATTTCATTTATTTATTATTTTTATTTTTGTCTTTCTTTTTTATTATTTCATTTGTTTATTTTTTATTTTTGTCTTTCTTTTTTTAATTATTTCATTTATTTATTTTTATTTTTTGTCTTTCTTTCTTTCTTTTTTATAATTTCATTTATTTTTTTATTTTTGTCTTTCTTTTTTAGTATTTCATTTATTCTTTTTTATTTTTTTTTCTTTATTTTTTATCATTTCATTTTTTTTTGTCTTTCTTTTTCATTATTTCATTTATCTATTTTTTTATTATCTATTTTCTTTTATCATGGTCATTTCTTTATCTTATGACTATTGTTATCATTGTCATCCTCACCATTTTCATCACCATCATCTTTATCTTCCTCATTCTCATTATCATCATCATCATCATTATCATCATTATTTTATCATTATTTTCATTCCCATAAATATTATTGATATTATCATCAATGCCATCCTTATCCCTATTACTATTATTACTATTACTAATATTACTATTGCTTTATTACCATTATCAACAAGAATATCATCTTTGCAATCATTATTAACTTTTGCTAATATCGTTGTTATTATTATTATTGTTATTGTCATTATCATTTCTGTTTTATGATAATCATCATTATCATTATTATCTTTATCATGATCCTTATCATCATTAGGATAAGTATGATTATTGTTGATATCATTATCATTATAATCATTATTACTATAATTATTATTAGTATTATCATCATTAGTAGTAGCAGTAAAAGTAGTAGTTGTAGTAATAACAGTAGTAGTAATAGCAGTATCATTATCAATATGACTTTTATGTTTATTTTTCTTATGATCATTAAAATGTTTATCATTATTATCATCATTATCATGGCAATTATTATTATTGTCCTTATGATAGTAATGATGGTGATGATGAAGAGGATAATAACAGTAATGATGATAATGATGAAGAGGATAAAAACAGTAATGATGATTATGATGATGATAACAATTGCGATAATTATAATAATCATTATCATTATTTTCATCATTATTGATGCAAAAATTATATATCATTAATTATTGCAACTATTACTAACACTGTCATCAACGTAATTATCAATAACATCTTTACAGCGGTTGCTATAGTAACCGTCGCTATTCTCACCAAATGATAACGAAAACAATTTATAATTATTAAAAGAAAAAAAAAAAAAAAAAATCCAACACGAATGAGAAGATAACACATCAGAAAGAACAACAAGAAGAATGAACATTCGATGAACAAATGCCCTTGCACACTCAACAGCCCCTGTTGCGAGGCCCAGCCAGGCGCACCGTGATCTTAATTAATTGTCTGCACAAAGTTAGTACAAAGTCAAATATTAGTACACTATTTTCCTCTTCCTTGTGATGTTTGACTTCCAGAATTACAGCTGTGTGTCAGTCCCGGATGAATGATCGGGGTGTGTGCTCGCGACGGAATGTTTATCGAAAGTGATGCATATGTGTGTGTGTTTATATGTATATATATATATTAAAGAACCACTGCCACAGTAGGAAAGAGTAAAGGATGATGATGGAATTTCTATAAAAGCTCGAAACGTTACGAGTTTAGTCTTTTTATTTATTTATCTATTTCTTTTTCTTATTGTGACAGTGTTTAACATTTGTGTTGTACACATTACTACGTTTGTGTAATGTAATTCACACACACACACACACACACACACACACACCCACACACACAGACACACACACAGAAAGGAGCAGTAGTGATATAAACTTTATTCCCGAATTTCATAGATAAATGATTCCTACCCATCGCGAGGCCGGTCCCGACGAGTCATGCTTTTGGAATTCGGTATAGCGGAGTTCAATCAGGTTATTTTTGCATATGCAGTGAACAGGATCGTACGAACAACCTGTGATGTGCATGATCTGTTTTTTAGTTTTGTCTTTCTTTTTTAGTATTTCGTTTATTTTTTATTTTTTTATTTTTTGTCTTTCTTTTTTTAATTATTTCATTTATTTATTTTTCTATTTTATTTTTGTCTTTCTTTTTTATTATCTTATTTATTTATTTTTTTATTTTTGTTTCTTTTTCATTATTTCATTTTTTTTGTCTTTCTTTTCTATCATTTCATTTATTTTTTATTTTTTTTATTTTTGTCTTTCTTTTTTTATTATTTCATTTATTTTTTATTTTTATTTTTGTCTTGCTTTTTTATTATTTCATTTATTTATTTTTTTATTTTCTATCTTTTTTTTTTATCATGGTCATTTCTTTATCTTATGACTATTGTTATCATTGTCATCCTCACCATCTACACCACCATCACCTTTATCTTCCTCATTCTCATTCTCATTATCATCATCATTATTATAATTATTTTATCATTATTTTCATCCCCATAAATATTATTGATATTATCATCAATGCCATCCTTATCCCTATTACTATTATTACTATTACTAATATTACTATTGCTTTATTACCATTATCAACAAGAATATCATCTTTGCAATCATTATTAACTTTTGCTAATATCGTTGTTGTTATTATTATTGTTATTGTTATTATCATTTTTGTTTTATGATCAATATAATTATCATTACTATCTTTATCATGATCCATATCATCATTAGGATAAGTATGATTATTGTTGATATCATTATCATTATAATCATCATTACTATAATTATTATTAGTATTATCATCATTAGTAGTAGCAGTAAAAGTAGTAGTTGTAGTAATAACAGTAGTAGTAATAGCAGTATCATTATCAATATGACTTTTATGTTTATTTTTCTTATAATCATTAAAATGTTTATCATTATTATCATCATTATCATGGCAATTATTATTATTGTCCTTATGATAGTAATGATGGTGATGATGAAGAGGATAATAACAGTAATGATGATAATGAAGAAGAGGATAATAACAGTAATGATGATTATGATGATGATAACAATTACGATAATTATAGTAATCATTATCCTTATTTTCATCATTATTGATACAAAAAAATATATATCATTAATTATTGCAACTATTACTAACACTGTCATCAACGTAATTATCAATAACATCTTTACAGTGGTTGCTATAGTAACCGTCGCTATTCCCACCAAATGATAACGAAAACGATTTATAATAATAATAATGAAAAAAAAAAAAAAACACGAATGAGAGATAACACATCAGAAAGAACAACAAGAAGAATGAACATTCGATGAACAAATGCCCTTGCACACTCAACAGCCCCTGTTGCGAGGCCCAGCCAGGCGCACCGTGATCTTAATTAATTGTCTGCACAAAGTTAGTACA
>BOPN01003103.1:45000-47500 GCA_017312705.2 Penaeus japonicus | reverse complement strand
TCTCTCTCTCTCTCTCTCATGCTCTCTCTCTCTCTCTCTCTCTCTCTCTCTCTCTCTCTCTCTCTCTCTCTCTTTCTCTCTTTCTTTCTCTTTTTCTTTCGATCTCTTTCTCTCAGTTTATATATATTTGTCTGTGTAATTGCCTGTAAGCACGTATTCATACACATATGATAATCTATATATATATATATATATATATATATATATATATATATATATATATATATATATATATATATATATATACATATATACACCCACACACACACACACACACACACACACACACACACACACACACACACACACACACACACATATATATATATATATATATATATATATATATATATATATATATACATATATATATATATATATATATATACGTATAACGCATCTCTCTCTCTCTCTCTCTCTCTCTCTCTCTCTTTGTCCCTCTCTTTTATATACCCCTCCTTATTCCCCTATCCCTTTCCTTCCTCTCTCTTCCTACGCAATCTTTCTCTCTTAATCTCTCTCTCTCTCTCTCTCTTCCTTCAGCTTTCCCTCTTCCAAATTTGTCTGAACCCTGAGGTTGACAAGCTTCCATTTTCTCTTTGTTTTGGAGGGGAGACAGAACTTCTATGTTTATGCCACTGTGACCCCCTTTTCCCCTTTCTCCATCCTTCCCTTCCTTTCGTTTCTCCATTTCTCCTCTCCCTCCATTTTCTCATTCTTCCCTTTTCGCTCTTTCTCGACTTTTCCTCTTTCTATTTCTCTCTCTTTCCTTCTCTTTCATTCTTTTCTTCTCTAGTCTGGTCTATTTCCCTCCTTTTCACCTCCTCTCCCTTCCCCCTTTTCCCTCTTTCTCCATTATCCTCGTCTACTCCCATTTTTCTCTTTACCTCTTACCTCTTCCTCCTACGCCCCCCCCCCTCTCCCCTCTCTCTCTTTCTACTCCTCCCTTCTTCCTCTTCCTTCCCTCTCTCATTCCACATCTCCTTTCTTTAACACTATCCTTCTTCTCTTTCCCACTTTTCTCCCCTTTATCTTCCCTCTCCCCCCTTCCTTTTTTATTCCCAATTCTTCTATTCCTCTTTCTTCCTCCCCTTCTTCTCCCTCTTTCTCCGAGTATCAATTTTGACCATGTGTGGGGCCAGATTTCATGATTTGATTAATCCTGCTCTTTGTCAGTTTCCGAAGGCTCGCCTCTCCTCTTCCTCCTTCTCTCCTCTTCTCCCCTCTTCCTATTCCCGTCCTCACCATTCTTTATCCTCCGCTCCTCTCCCCTCCTCCTCCTCTCTTCCTCTTACCCCCTCCCATCCCCCTCCATCCGTCCTCTTCCCTCTTCCTCCTCCCCTCCCCTCCCCTCTTCCCCCCTCCTCTCCTCTCCTCTCTTCTTCCTCCTCCACTTCCTTTTCCTTCTATCTCCTCTCCTCCTCCCCTATTCCTCCTCTTCTCCTCTCCTCCTTTCCTCTTCTTCTCCTCCCCTCTTTCCCCTCTCTTTCTTCCCTCCTCTCCTCTCTTCCTCCCCTCATCTACTCCTCTCCTACTCCTCCCTCTTCCTCCTTCTCTCCCCTCTTCCTCCCTATTCGCAATCCCTTTCTTAATCGTGTTCTCCCCTTCTTCCCTGTCATGGGGTGGGGAGAAGGGAGAGAGGGAGGGGAGGGGAGAGAGAGGGAGGGGAATGGGGGATGGGGAGATGGAGTCATGGAAATGGTGAAACAAGGATAGAAATAGAAGAAATATAGAAGAAAATTAGATGAAAAGAGAGAAGGAGAGGCAGAGATAGATAGATAGACATACACACATACATACATACATACATACATACATACATACACACAAACAGACGGGCACAGACAAACAAACAAACAGACGGGCACAGAGACAGACAGTCAGTCATTCAGACAGACACACAAATAAAAAGAGAATAACCAAAACCGAAAAAGGAACAGCAGGCCATACCTGACCCTCCACGCCCCCTCCCCTTCACTGGGCCCCTTTAAACCCAAACACACATAGATATTGAATTACAACCGTTTGCAATAACCTCACGACGTACAGAAGTCTACGGTATTCTTCTCCATGTTTGACTTCGATGTATAGACAGAACCCTCAGAAGCAATCAAGCAGAAGGCCGAGCCGCTTGCATCTTTATAGGGGAGAGTTGAATGGCTGTGCTTGGGGATTGGAAGGCAGATTAACACACGGGAACATATTGTGCATGCATTCACACACGCGTACCCTGAACTACGTGCATTACAAGGCAAATGTGTGCTTTGTATTATATCTTCAATTATTCTCTTGCTGTCGCTTTCTCTCTCTTTTGTCTTTGGTTTTAACTTTCTCTCTCTCTCTCTCTCTCTCTCTCTCTCTCTCTCTCTCTCTCTCTCTCTCTCTCTCTCTCTCTCTCTCTCTCTCTCTCTCTCTCTCTCTCTCTCTCTCTCTCTCTCTCTCTCTCTCTCTCTCTCTCTCTCGTTTTCTCCCTCTCTCTCTCTCTCTCTCTCTCTCTTTC
>BOPN01003103.1:32500-35000 GCA_017312705.2 Penaeus japonicus | reverse complement strand
AGAAAGCTAAACGGTTTGTAATGACAGTGCATGAAAGTTTATGTGAGAACTGCATGACGCGCTGTTATTAGATAAATTGAGGGAGAAAGATGGATTATGTTCATCCACGCGGAGATAAAATATATTGGATATTAATTAAGTGGAAATGGAGATGTGTTGGTTTTTATGTATGTATTCCTTGCATGTTGATATACATATGTGTAGATGAATATCTATCTATATCTATATATCTATATCTATATATCTATATCTGTCTATCTATCTATCTATCTATCTATACAGAAAGAGAGAGAGAGAGAGAGAGAGAGAGAGAGAGAGAGAGAGAGAGAGAGAGAGAGAGAGAGAGAGAGAGAGAGAGAGAGAGAGAGAGAGAGAGAGAGAGAGAAGAAAGAAAGAAAGAAAGAGAGAGAGAGAGAGAGAGAAAGAAAGAGAAAAGAAAGAAGAAAGAGAGAGAGAGAGAGAGAGAGAGAGAGAGAGAGAGAGAGAGAGAGAGAGAGAGAGAGAGAGAGAGAGAGAGAGAGAGAGAGAGAGAGAGAGAGAGAGAGAGAGAGAGGGCCAAAGACGCAATATGTTAGCCATTAACGAAACCAGTGATGGAGCAAAGTGCCAAAGGAAATACGAAAGAGAGTGTCGTTCAACCTAAAAGATCTGACTGAAGCTTGACTGAACTTACAGTACCACCTCTCCCCTTCCCCTTTCAGGCCATTCACTCGTCTCTCCCCTCTTCGCCTGTCCCCTTCCTCTTCCCCTCCCTCCTCCGTCCCCTATCTGACTTTTCCTTCCCTCTTCTTCTCCCCCCTCCCCTTCATTCCATTCCCTTCCCTTTCCTAGTATTTTTGTTTCACTCTTCTTTTCCCCTCTCCCTCCCCCTCCTCTTCCCTTCTTCCCCTTCGAGAACTTTCCTTTTCCCCTTTTCTAGATTCTCTCACTCCCCTTTCCCTTTACTCTTCACCTTCCTTCTTCATTTTCTCCTTTTTCCCGTCCTCCATTATTTTCCCTTCTTCCCTCTATCTCTTCACTTTCCCTTCTCTTTTCTCCTCTTCCCCCTTCTCAGTCCCTCCTCCTCTTCTTCTTCTTTATTCCTCATTCTCCCTTTCTACCCTTCACTCCCCCTTCCTCATCCTAACCCTATTTCTTTTCCTATCCTCTCTCACTCCCTTTCCCCTTCCAAACCTTTCACTACCCCTTCCTCTTCCCCTCCCTTCTCATCTTCCCTTCACTTTGACCCTTTCATTCCCCTCCATTCCTCTTTCCCATCCCTCAATTACACTATTTTCTTCCCCACTCTCCCTCTCTCCCCTTTTTCCCCCCACACTCCTTTCTCCTCGTCCACACCCTCTCCCCCTCCTTCTTTACCTCCCCTTCCCCTCTTCTCCGCCTACCCCCCCCTCCCCATATCACACTCCTCGCTTCTTCCCCCTCCCCTCCCCCTCTTCCTACCCCCACCCCCTCTCTTCCCTCCCATTACCCCCTCCAACCCCTCCATCTCTTTGCCACACCACCCCACCGTCAGTATGGACAGCTGCATCCTCTCTCCCTTAAAAGCTTTACAAGATCATGCAAGCAAGCAATTGAATCCTGAGTACAGTATGACTTGCAAGCAAACATGCAAATATTTTCATATACCACGTCAAAGGTATAAAGTTCGACTGTTGTGCTTCGTCACCTTCACAGACATAACTGTAACTAACATACCTTTTTTTCCAAAGGTGATTTATTTAATTAAACATTGGTAATGATGTTCGTAATTATAAGGAGGATGTTGATGATGATTGTAGTTATGGTATTAATAGTATGAAGGATTGTGGTGATGATGATAGGAATGAAAATTATAAGAATGATAACTGTAAGAATAATGGTTATTAACAATAATGATAAGAAAGATAATCATCGTAATAAAATTGATTATACGTTCATTATAATGATAACAATCATGATATTAGTAAGGATAATATCATAAGAATACCAGTAATGTTAATGATGATTATAGAAAGAAGAGAAAGAGAAAATGGAAAAAAGGTGATAGAGAAAGAGAAAGAATCAGAGAGAGAAAGAAAGAAAGAAAAGAAGAACTCGTAGAAATTATTTAGTATGCATAATTTTTGTTTCACGTGACTCTCTTCTTCCCCCCCCACCCCACCCCCTCCTCCCCCTCGGCTCCACAAATATTAATTTATTTCTCTTCTACCCCTTAATCTACATATCTATTCATTATCTTTATATCTAGCCATTTGATTATCTTAGGTAATACCGATGATGCCTACTTATAATAAAAAAATATATATAATTCCCTATCAGACTATATAATCAATTACATTTCTCATCAAATAAAACTGATTAATGATTAAAGATAAATAATTTCTCAGTAACAGACAAAAAAGTTATGATAATATTTTCCTTTTTCTACAAACTAAGCCAAGGTCCTTGACTCATGACCATAACTTTAACTCTCATGTGTGCCAAGTCATGCAGTCGAATATAACAAACAATGACTTCATGG
>BOPN01003102.1:166321-171321 GCA_017312705.2 Penaeus japonicus | reverse complement strand
GGGTGTACTTGACTCATAGGTGGTCGTGCTGGGAAAAAGGGAAATGTGATTTATGCAAGAATTTTGGACTTTTTAAATTTTATTTAATATTATTATCTATTTTTTACGTTTTATGGTCTCCGTAGATAGAGAGATAGATGGATGGTTAGGTGAATGCGTAGATAAGTAGAGATAGAGAGAGAGAAAGTGAGGAAATATGCAAATTCATAGGTAAGAATACCATAGTAAACATCATTTAAACTGTACCAAGAAAGTAAACTATCTAACGCAAGAAGTAAGAAGAGTAATATGAATAAAAAAGGAAAAGGAAAATGATAAAACACAGAAATAGGAGAGTAAGAAAGAGAGAGAAAGAAAGAGAAAACAGATGACAGAAAAAAGGAAAAATCAAAACATCAGAAGACGAAGAGAGAGAAGGAAAACAGAGAAAAAAAAGGGAGAGAGAATAAAATTCCTCCCCATACGTCTTGTTGTCCAGCCTGTTGCGAGAGACAAGTTCACAAAAGGATCCGTCACTTGCGACTGTTTAACCCCCCACCCCCCACCCCTCCCCTCTTCTCCCTTCCCCTTCCCCTCCACTCTCGTGACATTGGTGGCAGCCGCAGACGAAGGAGAAAGGAGGTGGGTAGAGGGGAGGTGAAGGGAGAAGGGAGAGGGGGAGACTGTCCTCTTTTAAGAATGGTTTCTTCCTATTCTCTCGCGAGGGTGAAGTGAAAAGAGAAAGGAAAACTTTTTAACATTAGTTTGATCAACAGTGCAGGAGAAAAGGAAGAGAGATTGAGAGGGATGGAGGGAAGACAGGAAGGAGATACAGGAAGAAAGGGGGGGATAAGGCAAAGAGAAAAGTATAAAGTTGTGTAGATAACAAATACAGTAGTAGATAGATGAAGAAATTTAAAAAGAACGTGTAGGTAGATAGTAAAGACACCATAAGATAAAAACAGCAGAGAAGTTTGTTTCATATCATTTCATGCAGGTCATAACATAGAAGAAAAAACGATAATCGTATAAGCTCCAAACTGAAGGTCACTATATTGTGAGAAAAGGCTCTATCAAACCAGCGAGAACAACAGGGTAATAAAACCATATATTCTATGATATTTTCCTCTTTTATCGTGTAACTTTTCTTCTTCCATTTTAGAAAACATTCTGATATGGATTTTTCCTCGGTTGTTTATACCCATAGAAATTATTAGCCATAATAAAAGATATTTCATTCCAAGGTAAAGGATAATGTCTACGGATTTCTAGCCAAACATTTCAATACCTTTCTTGTTGCATTACGTGTAAAGATGTAAAAAAAAAATATCTAGTCTTTTACAAACCCCGTTATGTTGACTAAATCAAGCTAACGTGTGTAAGTGTGTTTACTTCTGCGTGTGCTTATTTGTATACACAAATCAAAAAATAAAACAAAGGCTTGAACGTACAAACACAGTTACACTCGTGTACATGTGAGAGAAAGAGAGTGAAAAAAATATATATATGAAAGGGAAAGAGAGAAAAAAAAGAACGAGAAATAACACAAAAGAACATCCAAAGGCGACAGACAGCTTTACACAACGGTAGCCGGATCCAGAGAGACACATAATTTGTCCCCAAACTTCTTTCACAAAAGAAATCAGCTGATCAAGGGACAAAGAGAAAATAAAACAGGTTAGGCCTAGAGTTCACCCAGCTGACCCGATCCTACTTTTTTGTGCAGCATCAATGGAAAGCGTCAGGGTAATGGCCTTTACACGTCCTGCAATCACCGTGAAACAATAACAAAGACTTTTGGGGTTATTTTCGTAACGAGGAAGTATTGTACCTTGAAGTAGCTAAAGGGGAAAAGCAGAGGGGCGGGGGGGGGGGGGTGTAATTAAGGCCTTTACAAATGCGTTGCTTCTTAATCTTTTCTTCTTCGTCGCAAAAATGGGTGTGTTTGTTTACGTAGAAACATGAATACACACACACACGATACTTACATACCCATAAACATACACCCATACATGTGTATATACATGAAAAAAAGAAAAAAATATATATATATAAATATATATATATACATATATATACATATATATATATGATATACAAATATGTTTCTTTCTCCCTCCTTCTCTCTCTGTGTCTCTCTCTTTCCTCCATCTCTTTCACTCTCCTCGAATGCCTCCATACAACCACACGATCTCACGGGCGATTCAACCGATCCCAATGTAAAGCTTTTTTTGTACGTCCTGAGACTCCAGGTAAGAGGCTGCAGGTAAGAGGACTTGCTGAGTGCAGGCGCCGTCTCCTGTGCCCGCAACCTTCAACCGAGAAAAAAAGTGAAAAGGAAGGAAGAGGAAGGAAAGGGAGGGTGAAGGAGAAGAGGGTGGAGGATGGAAGAGAGGGAAGGAGGAGAAGGGAGGACGTGAGAGAGGGCGAGAGGTGGAAATGGAGAGTGGAGGGTGGAAGGGAGATGGAGGGATAGAGGGAAGGGGAGGGAGGGAGGAGGAAGGATGAGGGGGAGTGGTAAGGGGAGGAAGGGAGTGGCAAAGGGGAGGAAGGGAGTGGCAAAGGGGAGGGAAGCAAGGAAATCATTACGCAACCAGCTGTTTAACGGAAAATAAAGAAGAAAGACTTTGGAAGGAGGATTCAGGTACGGCAGGAAAATACTAACGAGAGGATACGATAAAAATTACAATAAAGATAAAATGAATTTAGCATCAGAAATAAGATTAAAAAAACAAACTCGGTGAAGTATCGATTTGAAAAAGTCGACAAATAATGATAAACATAAGGCTGATGAAAGAACAAGAGAAGACCCAAAAGAAAGAGAGAGGCCGAGAGCCCGAAGGGACGGGGCAGGGCTCACAATTAGACAGGGGCGAAGTCGGAAAACAGAAAGTTCTCAGAGTGAAAACTGATCCCCAGCATAGCCTCTGAATGCTGCTTTATCTTGCGTTAATGAAGAAGGACGAGAGAAAATCTTAAGAAAACGCCCACAGAGGATCAGCTTACGCCCGTTCATCGGAGAGTGAAGGAGGGCGTACCCAAGTACTCAGAGTGGGGGGCCTCTGGGCGTAGGGTGTACTTGACTCATAGGTGGTCGTGCTGGGAAAAAGGGAAATGTGATTTATGCAAGAATTTTGGACTTTTTAAATTTTATTTAATATTATCATCTATTTTTTACGTTTTATGGTCTCCGTAGATAGAGATAGATGGATGGTTAGGTGAATGCGTAGATAAGTAGAGATAGAGAGAGAGAAAGTGAGGAAATATGCAAATTCATAGGTAAGAATACCATAGTAAACATCATTTAAACTGTACCAAGAAAGTAAAGTATATAACGCAAGAAGTAAGAAGAGTAATATGAATAAAAAAGGAAAAGGAAAATGATAAAACACAGAAATAGGAGATAAGAAAGAGAGAGAAAGAAAGAGAAAACAGATGACAAAAAAAAAGGAAAATCAAAACATCAGAAGACGAAGAGAGAGAAGGAAAACAGAGAAAAAAAGGGAGAGAGAATAAAATTCCTCCCCATACGTCTTGTTGTCCAGCCTGTTGCGAGAGACAAGTTCACAAAAGGATCCGTCACTTGCGACTGTTTAACCCCCCTATATATATATATATATATAATATATATGTATGTATGTATGTATGTATATATATATATATATATATATATATATATATATATATATATACATATACACATAGACATGTTGAAAACAAAACAAAACACACGAAGGCTCTATCTGTATTTATATCATTTTCGCGTGCTTTCCTGTGTTTCCCTTCCTTGTTTCATTTTCAACTTGTTATACACGAATCCTTCATACATGAACATGCAGATATGTATGTATGTATGTATAACTAGATACATAAACATATATTCATAAAGCTAGAAAAAATATATATATAAACAAACAGACATATGGATAACAGGTACAAAAATTTCATACATGAAACTGCAGATATGTATGTATGTATAACTAGATACATAAACATATATTCATAAAGCTAGAAAAAATATATATAAACAAACAGACATATGGATAACAGGTACAAAAATTTTCCCCCAAAAATGTCAACTCACAGCCAACTCACACTCCCCGGTGATGTGATCAACGGGCGCTTCGCAAAATTCATTTAACTTTATCTTTTAATTCTTGGCGGTCTCGTCATTTCTCATTTTATAAATACGCTTTAAAACTGCAGTGTCTCTTATATTCCTCTTTTGATTTATTGTATCTTTTTTTTTTCTATTAATCTCTCGTGTCCATTCAGTGGATTGTCTGTTGCAGGTTTTCTAAAAATGCATGTATTGATACAGGGGGTTGTGTTTTTATCTGTATTTATATTATGTAAGTGGGTATGTGGAAGTGTATATACGGATTGATAGATAGATGGAGAGGGAGAGGGAGAGGGAGAGGGAGAGGGAGAGGGAGAGGGAGAGGGAGAGGGAGAGGGAGAGGGAGAGGGAGAGGGAGAGGGAGAGGGGGAGGGGGGGGGGGAGGGAGAGGTAGAAAGAGAAAGAGAGAGAGAATAGATAAAATGTAAAAATAAACAGATGTAGGTTGATCGATATAGACAGAGAATAAAAATGTATATGAGATAGAGAGACAACCCTGCGAAAACTATGCAAACATAAGCATGCACGCAAGTTTCATTCATCGAACAACTGTCGCTTGATAAAACATTGCCATACCCTTCTGCATATTGCAATCCAAGGAATGACAGACAAACACACAACCACCCTCAGCCTCCCACCCTGTCTTCCGTAGTTACTTACGGGTTATGGTGCAATTGTGTTAAATTTCCTTTTCTACTGCTGTTTCGATTACCTTGTTTGTTTCCTCTTCGTAAACTGTTTTGGGCTTTTTTTCTCTGTCTCTCTTGACTATTTTCTAATCGTTTGATGTCATTACGAAAGATTTGCCATACGATAAATGATAAATTGATGTGTAAATGTCTTGTTTATACAAATAAATAGAAAAATATCATTACAATTATCTTTAGAATTCTCCCGCCTC
>BOPN01003102.1:153821-156321 GCA_017312705.2 Penaeus japonicus | reverse complement strand
CTGCTAATATATATTCTTATTCATTCATTCTATATATACACTTCATCTATTTACACAGTGACCCACTGACCACACTAGCTCGTGAATCCGTTTTCCTCCACTACCAACAAGCGTTCGGCCGCTAAATACCTCTTTAGACAATGGTTAAGAAATGACGAATATATTTTCCTATCATATAACCATGTCTACGATAGTTTACTAGAATCTTCGTATCATTCTGGATGTTTTGAATTGATAACACTTGCTATTCCAAACAGTTTTGGCTTAATGTTCTTCTCAAAACAACTCTCAAAAAGTTCTTGTTGTAGTATCACTGATATATTATTCTTTGAGACCTTATTTGGCCGTGGAATTATATCTATGCTCTCTGTTACTATTTCCGTAACTACTTCTGGTATTAATTTTGTGCAAAATCCTTGTCTAATTCATGTAATCCCCTATTCATCTCCTTTTCGAGTATATCATAATACCAAAGGTTGCAAGAAAACCGAAATATAAGCACGCTCTTCTTAATCCTACATATATAGTTTCTTTTTTTTTTCTTTTTTTTTTTTTTTTTTTTTTTTTTTTTTTTTTTTTTTTTTTTTTTTTTTTTTTTTTGCTTCATTTGTCAGTCACTTCGTCAATATTGCTAACCGTGTTTTTGTTCTCATCATATACTTCTTTAGATATTCCCTTGTTTTGTTTTAAGTTTGAGCTTCTTTATTTCACTTCAAAATACCTCTGGGTTACTGGGGTTCCAAATAATTGATATGCTATTGCCTCCTATATTTCGGTAATTGTTTTTGAAATCAAAATAAGCTGTATCCTCCGTCCATTTCTATTCTAACTTGTAGACCTGTCAGACTTTATTTTAGCTATTTTCATTCAAATAACAATAGCAATCTGATATATCTAATGTAGCGGTTAAAATTGTTACGTTATTGATAGAATGGACGATCATTATCAAGTGAAGTTACTATACATAATAATTACACACGAGGTTATCATTTCCACTGATAAGCCTCCCCTAAAGTAGAAGAGACATTGGTCCAATTATCGGACAGTGAGCTCACTCGACCATTCACTATACATCCTCCGACATTCGAGGTAGGGCGTGAAATGTCTTTCGTAAACTATATTTTACTTTTCTTTGGTTTAATTGCGTGGATCCATTATCTGTGTTATTACAGCTACCAACACTTGGGTTAAAATCCTCTACAACAATATATATGTTTATATCAATTTTTAAAAATAGATAGATAAAAAAGATTAATAAAATAAGATAAAAACTTATTGGAAAAACACGGAGCATTGGCTGTATAAGGATGAGAAACTCGAAGCAGAAATGGAAACCTAAAAGTTTATTTTCGATTACCAAGGCAATTATTTCTTCGTGTTGTTTGTCTCAGACTGCAATGAGAGTCTGAAAATACATTTGAAATCAGAACTCTATCACCTCCAGAGCCAAATATAATTCCATTGCCATAAAATGTATGTCTTGGAGCACTAATGCAAAAAATCTGATTTGAAAAAGGCCAATACCCTGTAGTTTGAATTGAAGTTTTTCGTCCAGACAGTCAGAGAAAAGACGCGCCGACACGCACAAACTCACACACAGACACACACACACATACAGGTAGAGAGAGAGAGGGGGGGGGGGGCGGTGTGGACAAACAGGCAGATAGAGAAAGAAAGAGGTGGGTAGGGAGGAAAAAGAGAGAGAAGGAGGGAGAGAGAGAGTATGAGAGTATGGGAGGAAGGATATGGGCAGACAGGCAGACAGACAAATATGGAGAAAGAGAGCTAGGTAGGAGAGAGAATAAAAAGAAAGAGAAAGAAAGAGAGAGATAGAGAGAGAGAGAGGAGGGGAAAGAGCTTGATATTTGCCGTCATCCGCTGGGAGGAACTAACGTTGGCAAGGATTAACTGTGAGCAAGCCCTTCCGCTAAGCTGATAGTGGATGGCTGATAGCTGGACTTGGCGGTTGCCTAATATACATGCATACATGTATCTCTGTTTGTTTTTTCTTCTCTTTCTTTATGCCTTTTACTCTTTTTTTTTCTTTCTTCCTTTCTCTCTTTCTTTTTTGGGGGGTATGTTTTATCATGGTGTCGTGAATTTTCCGAGTTGACAATTATTCGCCATAATCAGTTCGTTAAATTGTTGCAATGATATGCATCTTGAAGAGGACGAGAGTGAGGCACAGACAGAGAGAGAGGAAGAGGAAGGATAGACAGAGGGAGAGGAAGAAAAAGAAGATAGAAATATAGAGTGGGATAGAAAGATGACAGACAGTTTCAACATTACATACTTCATAATAATATTGAATCTGATAATAAGGGTAATAATAATGATAATAATAATAATAATAATAAGTAATAACAATAACAATGATAATAATAAAGATAATAATAATAATGATAAGAAGAAGAACAATAACAATAATAACAGAAACAACAACAAAAGCAATAAAAATAGCAACAATATTAACAAAAATACCCCCTCCCTCCAAAAAAAA